>JAWZYT010003131.1:7500-51106 GCA_034508575.1 Petrolisthes manimaculis | reverse complement strand
ATCCTTTCTTCTCTTCATTTGGATTTCGACACTTTATCTTTCTCAACTCTTTTCTCCTCCTTACACGGATTAAAACAAAACAGGCTTGATCATTTGAGTGAATTGGAGGACTACAGAATTGGTCCAAACGATGCCTGGAAACGATGCCTGGAAACACACTAATAGTCCATAAGGATATGAATAAAATAATGTGTTTTGTGGTATGTAGTTTGGAGAAATCGTCAGCCTTCCAAATCGCTCATAACATATTAAGGGGGTGCGGGAGTAGGGGGACAGGTTGGGGGGGGGATGTGGGAATAGAGGGACAGACAGGCTTGGGGTACATGGGTAGAAAGCCTGTCCCTTATTCCCGCACTCCCCTAACTCTCCCCCAAGCCTGTCCCCCTACTCCCGCACCCCTTAAAAAACACCCCTAATTCCCCCCAAGCCTGTCCCCCTATTCCCGCACCACCTTAATGGGCGCAATTTACGTATCCATTAAGGAAGGCCGGGGAATATGATTGAACGTAAAATTGATAACAAGAAGAAAGGTATTTTATCTTAGAGAGGCAGCGGCGAACGAAGCTAATTATTATAACCAAGAATATCTACAGAAAAATGGTCGTCGATGATCAAAGCTGCCGTGGAACGAAGGTATTTTATTTATTTCGTCTGGATAAGTAGGAAAAGTATAGTGATATATGGATACACAGATGTGAATAAAAATCATAATGATGGACAAACAGGAGTGACTATAGGATAAAAAAAAGTCTGAAAAGGAATGAAATAATGCAATACGTATGAACACCTAACTAGAAGAGGATGAAAACGAATAAAACGAAACGAGTAGGTAGAAATAATAATTGTATATATAAATGGAATACTTAATAATGAAATAAAAAAAAAATGAGAAGACATACATACATACATACATACATTAGGTTCAAAATCTGAGTATGGAGATGGAGAATGAAGCTGTGGAAAAACCCAATAGAAAAGAGATTTGTCTGTCTATTTAAAATTTTAGATGATGGTGACTTTACTGTGGGTGAATTGGAAGACCATTAATTAAATACTCCAGGCTGTGTCAAGAGTCAGCAGGCTAGTATTTCAGAAAGCAGCTCAGCGAATAGGAGATGTACTTGTTTTGTGTCATAGTTTTTTTTTGGGGGGGAATCAGTAGAATCTCTCCCGTTAATCCTACTCAGTGGGAGATAAAGGGAATATAGAGTAAAGAGGCAGAAACCATACTAGAGAGAGAGAGAGAGAGAGAGAGAGAGAGAGAGAGAGAGAGAGAGAGAGAGAAAATAAAGTAAAGAGGCAGAGACCATACTAAAGAGAGAGAGAGAGAGAGAGAGAGAGAGAGAGAGAGAGAGAGAGAGAGAGAGAGAGAGAAAGCAAGCACACATGGTAGTCTTACAGGACACAATACACTCAACCTATATCTCCCTAACCATAAAGGTTCATTTCGACCCTCTTTGATGTGTACCACTGTCCTGCCTTCGCCACTATGGTCCTATAATCTCATCAACCTGCCTAAATATAGAGAGGAAAGTGAGTCAAGGCAACGGATCCTGGAGGGAGAGAGAGAGAGAGAGAGAGAGAGAGAGAGAGAGAGAGAGAGAGAGTGTGTGTTGTTCATTATGCTACCTTACGTTAATATATTTAGTTGCCAATAGGAGATGAGTGTGTTTGAGTGTGTGTGTGTGTGTGTGTGTGTGTGTTATTAATCGTATTGACACCATTCATGAATTTGACTAAAGATGGATAACTGTATTGAACATCCTTCCAGCCTTCAACGAGATCTACTGTACTATAAATATAAAGGGCAGATTTTGTCTTTGTGTCTGTGTGTCGGGTTGTACTCATATAATAGTATCAATTTCCAAGTTAAAGTCCTTCAACCAGTAGCATATGCTGATGGAGATAAACAAAACAAAATTGAGGTCAGGGAGAGGCAATATTGGGAGCGAAGTCAGTAAACCTCATGTGAGTTCACTTGCCTCACTCGTGGCTCAGTTTACACTACACCATGTGCATGTTAACGAGCCTTGCTGCACCACCACACCGTTGGCTCAATAGGTGGCCACTGAGGCTTCCAAACTGTGCCAAGAGATCACACAAATGGCACCTTAATAGATAAAGGGTTTGGGAGCCTTTATCGGAACATGTAGGTTGTATCAGAGCTAACTTATTGTTTGGATGTTTTGACTGGTGTAGAAACTAAACATGTGAAAAAAATAATACCATATGAATTACTTTTCACCCAGAGATAAATTCCTTAATTAATACACTAGGCTAGACAGACTATGTAGCACAAGACCCCTTCCCTTTGTGGCCAGGAGGAGTCGAAGCTACATACACGCCCTTGGTAAAGTCATGGTGAAAGGTCCTGCAATCTGGTGAATAAAAGCGAGACATTTGAATGAATCTTATGAACCAATATTGTAGACACCAACAGCTATAGTTTCAGATCATTTTTCGAAGCCATTTAACTGGTAGGTATTGCAGGACTATTGACCATGACTGTACAATGTATGATCCTTAGTATCGAAAGTTTTACCTCTGATTCATGAAGGGTGATCAGAAAGAAAACTCAACAAAATTTCATCATGTGTGATACAAACGTAGCATAATCCAAAATAGACTTTGTGATAAACATGATTACAACCCTGCTTAATTATAATTGCCAATTAGCCGAGGACACTGAGTATTTTCCTGTAAGAGGAGGCGGGTTATTATCCTGGTGCGAGGTCAGATCATTTTTCACATCCTTGAGCGAGTATATATGTGTTGCAAGTGAAGCAATGCACAGAGTTTTATGTTTACCTAAGAGGATAATATCTCTCGTCCTTCCTATTGAACAAAGGTGGAAGGAGGTAATGCTTTAGGCTTATAATATTTGCTGTGTTTCTGACCTAACATTCTTTATATATTAGGGTATATCAGTAACCTCTTTAATCTCTTACTAAAAATAGTGTAGTTTTGTTTCTCTCTCTTTATCCCTCTGCATAGGCCTACTCCTTTTTTGCGTTCTATGTTGGCATAAATTTATCACACCCCAAGTCATGCATATTTCACTATCTATCACTTCCTGGCGCTATATGACCTCGCTGTTGCGGCGCCTAATATCAATCAATCAATCAATCTTTCGCCATGACACACAGCAATGAGTGGGTAAGATTCAGGGGTCGTCCATTAGGGGAAAACTGGAGTCAACGTAGCCCCCGAAACACTGCAACAAAACACATCCTCTGCTCGTATACTGAGGAAGCCTGTTTAGTAGCATAGTATGGAGGAATTAGTAGCATCCAATTTGACCCAAAAAAGGTGAAGGGAATAATGAGGTGTAATTCGTTGGGAAGGCTACGTGTTCCTCCAGGCTATGCCACAAAACAGACTACTGTACCTCAGCATTCGAATAGAGAAACTGTTTTGTTGTATAGTTTGGAGAAATTAGAGGCCTTATATATTACATCTTTATTACAGCACTTTACTCTCTTTGTATGGCTGTTCGTTTCTCTCTCTATCTCTCTCAAGTCGATTAGATAAACATCTTGCGTCTAATCCCCGACTTTCGATGTTTACTAATGAATATTTTTTGCCCATTACAGGTGGCAAGTTAGCCAAATTTTAACTACCTTTTATCTTTCCTATAAAATTTCCCTGTGGATTATTTTCTGCCAACCCCAAAAGGTTCTGACTCCTGACTTTATTTCCTGTACGGCTCAGGCTGGAGGGAGTGGAGGGTGGGGTGAGAGCCTTCTACTTTGCTATCCTTATCTACGACTATCACTGGGGAGAAATTCATACTCCACCAGTAACCTTCTAATCTGATCACCCCGTGTGGACCGTAAGGTCTGTTGTGGTCTGTGATTCTATGTTACTCTCTCTCTCTCTCTCTCTCTCTCTCTCTCTCTCTCTCTCTCTCTCTCTCTCTCTCTCTCTCTCTCTCTCTCTCATAATTGAACTTGTAACTCCATCTCCCTGAACAACTCAGAGCGGGATCAAAACTTTCCCTGGCCTATAACAACTTTAGATTGAGAGGTTGATTGGGCAAGGTGTGTGTGTGTGTGTGTGTGTTTACATACCAGTTCTTTACTGAAATGATCATGCTATGATATAATAATAATAATAATATTAATAATAATAATAATAATAATAATAATAATAATAATAATTATTATTATTATTATTATTATGACGATGACGATGTAGCAGGCAACCTTTATGTATATGATTGAGCATATTCCAGGTTGACTATAAAATATAGTCACATGATGATGATGATGATAAGAATAATGGTTACAATAATAGTGAAAAACACAGACAGACACATATATATTAAGATAGCTAGATAGATACAGTGTATAAAAATAAGAAACAGATCGACAGAATGATAGAAATATAATTCGTCCAACAGAGTATAACCTTTTCTATGAAATGACCGTGAGCAGGAAATAAAAAAATGTCACTGTCCACGTGTCTGACCGCCTGTGTGAGAGAAAGTGTGTGATATTTTTCTTTGTGAGTGTTAACGTGAATGTATGTATGTATACTTTGTGAACACATGTGTTTCTGCCAGTGGTAAAGCGTGACTATTTTCTTTTCACTGCTTGAGTTTTATTGTGTGTGCGTCTCTGTGTCATATGATATTATGTACACACGTGACATTGACTGATTTTATTGACATTTGTTGATATACATGAAAGGTTGCAAGAGTTATACAGGAGAGGATGGGAAAAAATAGAGAGAAGGCAGACGAAGAGTAAGTCAGAGGAAGGGAATTATAGTAGGAGACAAGTCCGGAGCTTAATTATTAACCCAGCAGTACTAACATGTTTGGTGGGGTGAGCACATTATTCCACCTCTTTAGTTTGTTGTAGTAGTAAGGGAGTATTACACTTGTAGTACATCAAAGAGCTTTGATCCCTTTCAATTATGCCAGGAAACAGGACCAGATAAGTAACAATAATGGTATCCTGTTGCTTAGAATAATTTGGAAGAATCAATTGCTCCTGATATGCCCACACTATCGTGTCTCCTTTAAGTCTTGCTTGCATTGATATTGGATTTACTAGAGGTAAGTGATGGAATTGTTAACAAGTCCCTCAAGCAGGTCGTAGTCTGATTTATAAGCTGTAAGGTTCACTTTAAAAGGAGGGCTGAAAGAACTGAATTTGAGACAGAGTTATGATGACCTCTTTGCTCGTCGGTTTGATCTAAGCTGATGGTCCGCTGACCCAAACAGAGATGCTGGTTGGTGGAGCTATAGTAAATGAATAATGAAGACGTAAGAACCGATCTTAGTGAGCCCCATCACATTTATGAAATCTGGATGCCTTTGTTGTACCGGCCTTATGCTTCTCGTTTCATGTTTCCGGCTTGATTTGTAAGGTAGCAAAGAGAAGCTGTCTCAGGTCTCTTGGTCGGTCTTCGTTGGTGTAGGACTGGGTGTACTGGTGTTGAGGATTTGTCTGCTGGAATCCTAACCACGGTCGACAGGGAGTCGCTGAAACCACTTGTGGACGTTGTGGTCTTGACTACAGGATAAAGTTGTTCTGGAAAATCCCCGGGCGTTGAGCTTGCTGTATACAAGAGTGGAAGAGTTTATACCACAACATCCTGGATGAAGATAGGAAGGTACAGTATTTATATCCTATATCAGCTGACTTCAGGAAAAAGGAAGGAAATAAAATGAAAAGAGGGACAGTAGAAAAACTGAAAGTTAGTGGATGGGACCGAAGGGGCGCCAAAACCCTAAAATTATTGCTCACATCACTGCAGGCAATACGGGGGAGGCTGGAGATTACCAGGAAGATGATACTGTGGTGAAATGTACTGTACTATAGTAGATACTTGTCAACCTGATTTACTTGATATATAACGAATGAGAACAGTCTAGACGTGGATGTAATTAATACGTTTCCAGACAAACACGATTTGTGTCATAAACTGCACACATTAATACAACAACCAAATTGAAGAGGATTTATGTTCAAAAATTACACTTAAGCCTTAGCGCATTTGAATTTTTTTGAGTATCAAAATCGCGCCTTTCTTAAAGGCGCCTTCGACCTGCCGAATCAAAAGGTGCCTTCAGTGAAGGCGCCTTTTGAGTATCCCGCCTGGACCCTTACGTAGTACATTTATAAGTGCTCTCCTCCATCCCCCTTCCTTACCTCCAACCGACACTGTGTGTGTCTCTGTTGAATTTATATATTTTCCAAATTTTTATTGTTCAAAACTATAAATTCTAAAAACTTTGAGTGAATAAATAAATAAATAAGTAAATAACTAAATAAATACTTCATTTCTATTGTCAACTGTTGCAGGAACAGAGATAATACTGTGGTTCCGGGGTCGCCTTGGCTTAACTATAGCTTTAACTAAATATTCTACATGCTTTATGATAACATATTCACATTAGACTGATTGACGACGAGAATATATAAAACGTGATGGAGGAGGATTACCCGAACAACACACGAGGTAAACACATGCCACCACCACCTCCACCTCCACCTCCAGGAATCATGTTGTTGGAAGAGGAAACGGAAAAAATAAATAAGGCTCGGAAAGGAAGGGGACGAGGAGGAAGATAAAGGTTATAGAGGGTAAAGTTTGGAAGGCTTATTAATAGGATAGTGGGTGGGTATAGGGAAGAGGAAAACGAGGAGGAAGAGAAAAAGTAGGAAGTGGAGGAAAAGTAAAAGGAACGCATGCAATGAAAGAGTGGAGGAAAGGCTTATATATAGGAAAGGTGTGTGGAGGAAAAGGAGGGGGGAGAGGCCTTGAGAAGTGGATGGGGAAGGGGAGGTGGAGGAACAGTGAAGAGGGGAAGGTATGAAGAGGAGGACATTGTCAGAGGGAGATGTGAAGGCTGAGTAGGCTTGTGGTTAGGGAACAACTTAAAAAGGTAGAGGATATTTGTTAAAAAAAAAGATGGTTGACGGGGAAGACTGGTGTTTGGGGGAGGGGAGCGATGGAGAAGATAAAAGTGGTTGGGTATGGAAGGGAAGAAGAAGAGGGGTGGGGATGAGACTGGCGTGGGAGGGAAGGGGATTGATTGATTGATATTAGGCGCCGCAACAGGGAGGTCATATAGCGACAGGAGAAGGTGATAAAGAGGTGAGGAAGCAAGACGGAAGGTAATAGAAAGAAAAGAGGGACAATTGAATAACTGAAAGGGAGTGCTGGAGCCGAAGGCAGCCACAATATGACTCTAATTTCTTGTGGTTCGAACGACGAAATGCAGTTAACAATTTATCTTTTGCTGCATACATAGGTGCTTTAGTTATATTGTGGCTGGTTGAGGGAATGATATTTTTACGCACCATTGTAAATACATGTGAATACTCAGTCACCCAGGAAAAGAACTGTATGTTAAGTCCTCAGGAAGTCACACAAATAGAGCTTCCAAGAACTCCGTCATTCTGGTACTGTACAAACTCGTAGGCGGGACCAATTTTGTGGCACGTGTCCCGAAAGCATTTCCCTATTCTACATTATTCTTTTATATGATTACTAATAACTAAGCATTCAACATTTACTGTCTAGTACTCTATTTAATAATACTATGTCCCGGTACTTGGTAATGACGGACAACTATACTGATACCCATGATTATCGTCCAGTTGTTGGAAGCACCTATAAATATTATCAGGCTGGCGGATGTAAACAATTTGAAGGCGTTACTGTGTATGAAAGGAAAATTCTATTATTGGAAAAGTGAATCAGCTTTCTGTATTTTGTCATGTGGCATCACTTTGTCAGCAGCTGAGCGACCGACCTCTCTGCCTTCCAACCTGCTCTGTGCAACGGGATATTGCCTGCAAAGATGTGTGCAATGCTATAAGGTTTGGGCGCTCCTTCAGACCCGAGCCACTCCATTTGCTCTCTTTTGCTCTCTCTCTCTCTTTCTTTTCCTTATTTTTTCTTCTGCTGTCCCCCATTATGTTTTCTTCTTTCTTGTAGTAGTGTACAAGATCTTTCTGGCCTAGCACTGTCTTCTTCATCACCCCTTTACGTCCTTGGCGACAATCAGCTCCTCAAACATGATCGAATCTTTAAATAATTGTTATGGGTTTCCAAAGATATAATATACGGTAACCAGAAAACATTCTCATTGTGCTTGGTCCTCTTACAAAGGTATTGTCTGAGTTGATGTGGGCAGTACGTGTGAAATAAATCACTCTTTTAAAAGCGGCCCCTGTGTGGTGTGAACTTTACCGAGTGCTTCAGTGTCATACGTTACGGGTTCATGGTTCATGATGAGGTTTGTTAGGCGTTAATACTTTAGTCTGTGGGTGTACACTCGGATATCATAGTCTCAAGCCCACCTGAGTCGAAGCCCGAGATCTGAAGCAGGCGGTTTCGGGACGACAGCTCACCCAAAGCCTACACTGGTTCGAGGCCTCGTGATGGTTTGGATGGAGTGTCGTCCAGAAACCGCCTGCTTCAAATCTCGGGCTTCAACTCAGCTAGCCTAGAGACTATAGTATCTGAGTGTACTTCAACAGTTTGGGCTCCCTTTTGGACCATAGAACTCCCTTTTAATACTTTACCTGTCCCTCCTTCCTTACTATCATATTATCCAGGGAATGTTAAGAAATGTGCAGGTAACACTGAGTCAACATCCATCCACCCTCCCTACAAGGCATACATACAGTGTTGGATTGAACTTGGGAAATCGATTGTTTTTCTTTTTTTTTACTATGATACATGGTATAATATTATCCACTTTCCCGATTAATTCCGATGTTCTTACTGTATTTCCCCCACGGTAAAGCATATCACTCCGACGCTCACTTTGCCACTGACCTGAATGATCCCACTGCATCCAGATCGTCTCACTGTTCCTGTAGCACGCTTCACCAAACCCATTGTTTCTATTCGCGGCTTCACGCCACCTTCCACCATTTAGATTCATACCGTCAACAGTGTAACAATGGATACAGTGTGTCAATGGTGGTTTGTGCTCGCTGTAAAATAACGAACCATTACATCAAGCAGCCAGAAATTAAGTCACAGCACTTGACATAGTTTATTGGCAAGAGCTTCGTAATTTCTTAATCGTTCAGCCCCGATTTGGACGCCTCTGACTTCGATATTGATAACGATACTCCATCCACAACATTTTATTACGGCAGGTAGTAAGGTATGTCATTGTATGTATATACTACCATAGTATAGTATCCATAGGGAGGTGTGGGGAGGTGCACCAGCCTTTGTGTACACGTATGTTTATTAATGCTACCATGGTGATTCGTTCACGATCTGGGCCAGCTCTGTGGACACGGTCACTGTGTTTGGATAACTTTAATGACTTGGGGGATTGGGGTCACTGTAAACCTCAAAAGAGGATTGGGATATGAAACCCTCTCAAAGTATTTGTAAATTAACATCACGTGAGTAGATGAAATTGCCTTCGGAATAATGTTATTTCCTCGGGAAAGTTGACATTTCCGTCGGAACGGCAGCTTCCCTATTGGAATGTCAACGAAGAATAATAGCTTAGTGGTATATCCATATAAACCTATGTTTGTTTTGACGGGGTTATTTCTTGCAGTATTCCAAATACTCCAACGATCCTTATCCTCCATCAGGATTTTATATATGGCAAACATTTCTGATTCGTTTCATTGTTCAAAATAATGTTGCAAAATTACAGTTCCTAATGTCTCTAAATAAGTGAAATATGTAAATATCCTTTTCTATGGTGAAGCCAATTAAGGACCTGGGACATTATCTATTAAATCATTCAGAAGTCGCATGAATGAACGTTTTGTTTAATAAATTAGAAGGTAACCTAAACACATGGTTTATAGTTGGGTCTAAGTGAATAGTGTGAATAGTTGGTGGTGTTCAGAATATTGTTCAACATTGTTTTAGTGTTTGTTGTAGAGATTGCTGTTAAGCTTTATATATTTTTGGAGAAATTTGTTTATATGCAGTTGATGGTTTCAACTTAGCACACACACACACACACACACACACACACACATATATATATATATATATATATATATATATATATATATATATATATATATATATATATATATATATATATATATATATATATATATATATATATATATTCACACACATACATAAAAAGTTACATATTATAACTTTAGCACAAATATATAGACTATACTCGAACCCACCCACCGACACAAACTTGCTCTACTTCCTATTGGTGTCATTCAGCCCCGCACTCCTCCCCACCGCTCCTCCTTCCACCGTGTCCACCCTATTATTATCAATGGGAAGCACTGACCTAGTATATATCGGTGCACGTTATTGAATATTTCCTCCAGAAATAGATTGACATGGGAGTTTCCTTTCTATTGTTGTTCTTGGTGTACAGTTGGCCACACATGAAGCTGGTGGGGCTCGTTACTTGTGAGGTAGTTACAAAGGGAAGGAATGTGAATAAAAGTCGTAGTTTGTTGACAGGCAGACAGTAAAATATTATTAGTCTGTCTATCAACAAGCAATAACTTTTGCTCACCTTCCTTCATGTTGTAGCTTTCTCACAAGAAGCGAGGCGTACCAGCTTCATGTGTGGGCAACTGTACTATAGGGACCCCGAGATGTAGTCAGAAAATTGGAGGTTAGCGAGTCCTCAAATATTTCCGCGAAACACCACCTATATTGAATAACCTTGTTTCGTGGCATAGTCAGGAGTAATGAGAAGGCACCAAGGATCACACACGATCACAGTGTTGTTTCTATACAGTGTGTGTGCCCATGATTTATCTGAATTATCAAATCACCTTTAATAATTCTTTAAAGTTGCTCAGATTATTTTTGGATATTCTGTATTGTGGTGCGGTAACATATGTACACCTCTTAAAGACCCTGTGATCGTGTATGAAATTGGATGGATCTGATTCCTTCTGACCATGCCACGAAACAAGCTCCTTCCATATAGGTGGTGTTTTGTGGCAGTAATTGAAGGACTCATTTATTTCCAATTTTCTGACTACATCACAGGGTTCCTTAAGTAGTTTTTGTTGAGATGTTAGATAATTTAGTACACTCTTTATGTCTGTTGTTTTTATGGGGTAATATTTTGGAAGTAGAAAATGTGACTGAGAGATGTTTGTTTATATATATGTATTAATATAACATGAATCATTAAGAGAATGGAGTAATGCATGGAAAGTTTGGACCACAGACTAGTGACAATATGTAAATACTTGATAACTGATGGGAGAGATGATATTTGTACATCCGGCAGCATAAATTCGCGTCCATCTCATGTACGTAATGATGCTAATATAACCAGATAGTGGCATTGTGAACCAGTTTCTATTCTAACAACATATTTAATTTACCACATGAGAAGTATATATGTCATCTCTGCATTTAAATTGTGTTACAACATCACTATACTGTAGCTCATATACATACGCAGGTGGAAATGAAGCGAACTTATGCTGCCGACTGTACGTCTGATTCTCTTCCTGCTGACATTGTTGCTAAACCATTATTGCCCCTGGTATCGACATAATATAAGCGATTTTGTGGAGCTGACTGTATGTATATTCACACTATATTTATTTGTTATCATGCATATTCGAGTGAGAGAGATTGAGGCAGATGAACGATTATAAGACGAGGGGACAATAACCTCTAAAATATTATGAAGAGTAAGTTGACTGACCTCACTTCTAGGCCTACTCGTGTAGAACCAACAAGGGGCACAATGAGCTGCCGGCCTGGATGGATGGATTTGTACCCTCCTCTGGTGTACCCACCTGGAATCGGGCACCAGGCTGGCATTCTGACCTCGATTTTGTTGAGTAATGATGTGTGGTAAATGGCAGGTGTAGTGGCGTTGGGTGGCCGTAATGACGACGTACTCTGAACTAGGGAGCTGTGAGACTTTAATAGTTGGGTAGAGACTGAAGATTAGGGAGTGGATTGAAGATAATGGGTGGGTAGAGGGAAGGTAGTCAGTTATTTAGTCGCCCAATCACTTCTTCATGCCTACGACACTGAATGATTCCTCTCTAACCCACCCACTCACCCATTACCGCCATCCATTAAGTGTGAACGAGGTGGGTACAGACTGTGTGTGGCCACCTGTATGTCTCACTGTGATGTGAAAGTAATGCACACTTCCGACCAGATGAATGGGAACCACTGCCCCAGCCTCTCTCCAATTGAATAGAATCGATTTTATATATCTGCTTCGATTTTATATAAATTATCTGCTTCGATTTTTGGTATATGGTTTGGTATGTAGGGATGCAAATAAGCAAATCACCACGAGGGATAATTGAATTTTATTACCATTTTATGCCTTTTCATTTGATACAAATTAGTAAGTGGAGAATTCACTTTAAAATATTTATCCAATTTATTTCATAATGTTTATACAACATTACGAGCAAGTATATTCCAAACATTCACTACAGTATTGAAGAAAAAGTATGTGGCTTCATCACCAGTTCATCACTTGGCAACAAGTTTGAAACCATTGTTTCTAGTTTCTCTTAACTCATGACAGCTTTCAAAATAATTCTATGGGTTTAGTTGTCGAAGCCTTTTGGTGATTCTATCTCATTCAATCAGAAAATTTTAATTATACTTTTGGTAAAGATAAATATGTTTAATTCTTTAAGTCGTTCTTCGTAGGCTTTACTTTTTAATCTTATCTTATAATTCATCTCATATTTTCCTTCGAGAAGTTCTCGTTGAAGTGACATCGCTTATGATGGCGTGTGTACAGTACGTGCTCCTACTGGTTTCAGAAGATGGTGTATCTATATTCCCTGGACTGATCCTCACCACAGCAATTTTCCTGAACAAACACCACTTTTCCTTACCCTCATATCCTACCTACCCTCGGCCTACACTTTTCTACACCAATGTAAAAACATCCTTAACACTGGCCTACAACCATGTAAAAATATTCCAGACACTCTCCTTCACCCATAAGAAAAAACATTCCAGACACCAAAATTATTACTGTCGTATTTTTTTGCCCGTCTGGTGATGTTAGAGGCGAACCACCAGTGATGACAGGTCTAACTTAGTTCACTCAGACACAGGTTTCAGGCTAAGGTTATTATAAAGGAAATTCACTGATTTATGTTATTCAAACTATGTAGGCTTAAACGAGGTTACATGGGGTTTCTACTCCTCCTCTCGAGATTTTGACTTAGTAGGGGTTCTTGAATTAGCGACCTCTTGCGTAGGAAGGAAAAACCGTACCAGTGAATATATCCGGTACCCATTTCCAGGCAAGGTATAAAGTCTGGTTGTTAAAGTCTTAGAGTTCCTGGGTACATCGACGACGACGACGACGACGATGATTATGATGATTTTGATGATTATGGCGATGAGTGGGAACATGAGGAAAGTGATGGTGGCGTCGCCATTATGCAGAATAGCAGAAATAATGATGATAATCATGACAAAATAGGCAACTGATGATGGCCATTCAGTTGTGTTAATTACTGTAATACCTTGCTGTTTCCATCCCACCATTTCTATGAAGCAAAAGCCAAGGTACACACTAGTTTGTTATGTGGTCTCAATACTAGACACTTCCCAGTACACCATTACCAGGAAGTACCGTACTGTACTGAGATCAATCTTCAGGTACATACAGTATCTCTGCTTGTGTTTGTGTCATTATGTGTATGGGAGGGAAGAATTAATATTTTGTGTGGTTAAGGGGGTTTGGTGGACTGAGAAACTTAGAATGAAGCTGGTGTTTGTGGATGACAGGGTTTGCGACGACCTAACTTGGGATAAATAAATCACTTAAGGGGGTAATTCTGTTTTGTTACATTGAAGTGCCTTGATTCCTCCAAAGTATGATAGGAAACAGGACCAGAAGAGTAAAAATAATGGTGTTCTGTTGCTTGGAATAGTTAGGAGGATTCAGTTGCTCCAGATTTACAAACACAAAACTTTCCCCTTAAGGATCGTGTCCAATATGTCAGTGTCTCCTCATAATATAATGATGGCAACACGACGACATTTTCCACAACTACAGTCCCAACGCGTCTCTCATTTAACCATCGCAGTGTCAATTGTCACATCTGCTGTACGGTACTAAATTTTGAGTGTCTTTTTGAAGCGAGGTTTTAGAATTCCTTGGTCCACTCAGTCTGGGTTCACACAAGTGGTTCTGAGGTTGGCTAGCCACTCCTGACTCATTACTCTGAATTTCTTCATCTTTATAAGTGGTAATTTGGCTTGAGAGAATTGCTTCCTGGTACTGGTGGACTGGGAAGTACTTACATTAGTGTCTGGTGTTGGGTACAAACATGAAGACCAGACCAATATGTGTACTTCACCTCTTTAGTGCAAATGGCAGGATGGAAATTGTATGTAATAATAATAATAATAATAATAATAATAATAATAATAATAATATGTTATCTGGTATGGCCAAGGAGGAGTTGGGTTCTGACATTTTCCCAAATCTGGGGCACAAGAAGTGACTTGTACAAATATGGTGTCGTAGACTCGTTATCTAGTGGGGTACAAATGAAACACTCAACACCTTGGAGCTCCACTGCCCTCGAAGCTTCATTCAATAATCTCGGGGCCTGACAATAGTCACAGGCTACTGACAACAAACAGTCCCGAGGGTAAGGAGAGAAATTCTGGTTGCTTTCGTCATCTCATGCTCGCTTTTGGGTCAAGAATATTATAGATAATAGTAAATACAACTGTGCAGAAATAGTTGGTATATGGACAAAGTATAGGCAAATAACAATATCAATGTCGAATCCGACAAAACCATTATAATCTCGACCAATCCCCTCGTACAGAATATTATCATCAAGTGAATGATTATGCAAAAAAAAAAAAGATAAATAAATAAAAAAATAAAAAAATAAAAAAATAAAAAATAATAAATATAAATAAAAAATAAAGCCAAGCCTAAGCCAGCATCAGTATTATGATGTCCGTGTTTATCATCACTTTCACCCTCGTTATTCCGTTGGTGTGTCAGGGACGTTGTTACTTACATACTTACTGATCCTCGCCTCAAGTAACTCCTTCAATATCATCATCGTCATCATCATCATCATCATCATCGTTGTGGTCATCGTCATCGTCGTAGTCATTGTCATCGTTGTGGTTATCATCATCGTCATCGTCGTCGTCGTAGTCATAGTAGTAGTCATCATTATCTTTATCATCGTAGTCATCGTCGGAGTCATCGTCATCATCAACATCTTATTAGTCATCATCATCGTAATCGTCTTAGTAATCATCATCGTCATCGTCATAGTCATCGTCGGTGTACCTGGGAATTGAATCAGGACTTGAAGAAGGTCGTTTTATGTCTGCCAATTGGAGGGCTAACTGATTCATCCAAGCTATACAACAAAACAAGATCCACTACTCGTATGCTGAAGTAATGTGTTTTCTAGCATAGTTTGGAGGAATCAATTACTCTCCAAGTCACCAATAAAAGAGTCTCCCTTACCAGACATACAAAATAATGTTAAAAACAGTTTGCTAATGACGTCTGGAATTTTTTTGTGTCGATGGAGGAAAGTGTAGGCTGTTGTTGTTGTTGTTGTTGTTGTTGTTGAAGTTTCTCAAGTTGTCTGACCGAGCAACCCCGAGTGTAGACTGTTGTGAAGAAGATGTGATGTGTGTGTGTGTGTGTGTGTGTGTGTGTGTGTGTGTGTGTGTGCCAATAATTATCTGTGTTGTTGCTTTGACCATCAACTTTAGGCAACTACAGTATGTCTGACACGGGTTGAGAACAATGGAAATAGCATTACCTGATGATACGCCAATGCATATTTTTTTGGACAGTTTGGACACACGTTTTCGTCATGGCCGACTTTCTGTTAAGTATACCGCACATCACTTCGATAAAAAAAAAAAAAAAAAAAATTGCCTCACCCTCAAGAATTGATTGAATGACAGAAAAGAATGTTTGCTTATGGAAGGAACCTCATGAAAAAATGGGTCGCCCCATCACCCACTATTTTGATACGACGTAATAAACCACACATTCCCATTGTACACACATATATATACTAGGTGAGAGAGAGAGAGAGAGAGAGAGAGAGAGAGAGAGAGAGAGAGAGAGAGAGAGAGAGTGCGTTGGGAACTTCTCTCGCAGGCACATAATTATGGCCGCGTGGAATGTCAAGGGAAGGAATGTATTAATTAAAGCAAGAAGATGAAGAAGGTGTTTCTTGAGAGAAGATTGAATGTGTTGGAAATGCGTGCAACGAAGGAAAAAGAAAACAAATTAAAATGAAAGGGATGGTATGAGGAGTGTCAGAGCAGGTGTGGGAGAACGTGTTAGGAGGTATCAAAGTGTGTTGATGAATTAGTAAGAGTACATTGAACTTCTGAATGAATAATTATGTACTGTATGTCTCAGAAGAATGGGATAGTTCAATACGTGAAGCTCAAATTTGCCTGGAGAAAATTATGGCACTTGTAGTGATTAAGTATGGATGAGAAGGAAGGTATTTTGTTTTATTGTACGGGTATATTTTGAATGGCGCTTTGAAAACAAATACCTGAATATATTTATTATTAGTGATTTAATGGAAGAGTTATAGGAGTTCAGGTGATGCAAGCGTGTGGGTACGTGAAAAAAACAAACAATAATAGAAATAGACTGATTTGTGTGCTGTGCGACATGATCCACGAAACGTACAGTACATTATTTAGGAGGATGAAATAATTGTTCAAACAATTGAGTTGTATCTTGAGGGTAAAATGTCAGATCCCGCAGAATTTCCAATTTATAAGGCTTTTAATTTCATGTTGTATTCCAATTCAAGCTTTGCTAGTTTAAACAAAATTCAATCACAAATTTTACCTCATACGGTCGTACACAGTCTCACATTTATATGTGCCAACCACATGCACCAATCCATAAAGCTTTTATGAATAATACATTAAAAAGTCTAAGGGATATCTTTTTTATTCATATTCAGTCTCATTACTAAATAATTTAAATCTTCAGTGTATTGTATCATGAAAACTATGCATATGATATTATACCATAGTGACGGTGATTAATAATTGTCAAATCCTTTAGCTTATTGCACTCTTTGCTAAATTATCCTCCATCCATAATGAACAAAAGTTGGTGTAGCTTATACTTCAGCACAGAAAAAAACATTACACGTGTACATAGATGAGTAAAATTTGAAATGAGACAAAAAATATTTTCGAAATATTATGTTTCACACAAACGCAATCCCTTGCTGAAAGATAATCCAGCGACAGAGAATAAGAGCCATGATAAAAATAATGGTGGTCTGATGAAGGGTCCGGAGGTAAGCAGAGTATGAGAGGCATGTGAGTGAAGGGGACACAAAGAGAATGAGAGGGTAAGTCATTAGAGTGGCCTGGTGGGTAGCAGTTATGATGAAGAACCTCACGTTTCCTACCACGCACCTCAGAAAAATAGAGAGAGAGAGATAGAGATAGATAGATAGATAGATAGATAGAGATAGATATAGATATAGATAGATAGATAGATAGATAGATAGATAGATAGATAGATAGATAGATAGATAGATAGATCATAAACCTGTAAACTAATAAGGCATCATTGCGATTCATGAATGCATTACGAGTAGACTAGAACCTCCTCATATCGGGACCTCCTCCATCCACACCCCTACACTTGTCACCCAGATAATGATGCTTCTCGGGCGCCAGTGTTGTGTTGTTCTTGGGACCCGAGAGTCTTGTTGTCGTGTTTGTGTTACTGCTGGTGTTTGAGTTGTTGTTGGTGTTTGTGTTGATGTTGTGAGGGTGGAGACGGTGACTTGTGTGACTTTCTCCATTTAGTGATCCTCTTCCCCATATTATATACTTCATCATACCTGCTCTCTGCCTTCCCTCTTCTTGTACTTTGGCTATAATTTCGTCCATTATTCATTGCCTGTCTTCCCTGCCCTTCCTTTCCCTTCCCTTAATCATATCCTGTCTTCCCTACCCTTCTCTTCCCACTTCTTGTCGTCTCTTCTCTTATCCGATTTTCCTCCACTTGAAGTATGAGTTTGTATTATGATTTCAAAGCAGTGCCAGATTCTCAGTGCCCAGAGGTACAGTCACGAGAATAAGTTTATTTACCCCCCTTGGCTAAAGTGAGGTCAAAGTCGTGGTTGGAGGAGGGTCAGGCAAACGAACGCAGGGAGTCAGTAAATCATGGCAGCATTAAAGTTGTTGGATTCAAGTAAATGAACACCTCTACAGACATATGAAGCATCATCCGAGCATTATGAACTGGACCATTTTTGTTCGTCTAGTCCATCTCCAAGAACGACTTCGACCTCACTCTAGCCAGGGGAGTAAAGACACTTATGTTCGTGACTGTACAAGTCAATTTACAGAAGATAATATTGGAAAAAGACCCTGTATTTGACAGTTTATTATATGGACATTACTATTGTCCATATTATACATATCCTATTTTCTTTAACCCAGGCAGCTCAGGGGACCTATGCTAAATAAACATATAGCTTAAAAATGTCTAACTTAAAAAAGAGTGTAAACTGCAGAATATCTCTGAAGTTTTTACTATCATCACACACATACACATACACACACACACACTGATGCACACATACACGCAAACAAAGACTAGCATAAGTGTCTTACTCTTTGAACTTTCCTCTCTCCCCCCCCCCTTCTCTCTCTCTCTCTCTCTTTCTCTCCTTCTTTTATCTTCCTCCTCTTCCTCCTCCTCCTCCTCTTCCTCCCCCTCCTCTATCACGCTTCGTCCCTGCCCCCGGTGGCATCATTCAAACGTCAAAGGATCTGTCCTGTGAGCCCCTTTGAGGTAGAGAGGGGCTTGTTAGTGTTACCCTGAAGGACAATGGCTGGGGGGCCACTACTTCCGTTAACATAGATTACAATGGATTACACACTTTCATATTAATCAGCCTTTGTTAGGTCTATATATAGGGTCTCCAAATATATCTGTATGTGACAGTAGGATAGTAAACCAAGGAACTCTTGCTTTCATACGAGCCAAAGTTGTCTGCCGGAAAGTGAATAGATACAAGAGGGTTTAGAAAAAAATATAATTGAGTTTAATGGGAAAGGTTTATATAATTATATGAGCTTTTAAAACGTGGTCGACCGTTTAGTTTTATCTGAAAAACACACACACACACACACACACACACACACGGAAGCACTTTTACATGACTAAAAATAATTAATAATTATCGATTATTTGTTTGTTTCTCAGATGAGGATAGAATCAAAATCAGCAGTAATTAACAACAATATATATTTAAAATGTCTTTAACACATTGATATACAAGTCAGTTATAATTATAAATAGAGTAGGTGGCTGCATCACTATTCACGAGTTGCATCTTTAGTATCACAAACTCACCATTGAAGTGACACACAAACACTCTGCAATAATATACATTGGGTCATTTATGGGTTGAATTCAATATTTTTCAATATAATTGCTTATCGCAGCTCGATTGTCGTTGCTTTTGTTACTATAGCAAATGTATGTCTTCTGATAATATCCCTTTATAGCATTGTAGGATGAAGTATGTTAGGAATATGTTGTTAGAAAGGGAAAGTATAGTCAATTGTAGTGTACTTCCCGTAAGGTTAGTATGCTTCTGTATGTTTAGCTGTTAACCTTACTTCATGCCGAGTGATGGTCGCCTCGAAACATACTAACCGAGGATTACTGAAGAGACAATAGCAAGTGGTTATTACTGTATCAGTTTCGGTCACATGTTATACTGTACAGTAGAATGTTACACCATGCCGGATATTCATATTATAAAAAACTAGTGAAATATCTTATGCAACAGTAGGAAGAATATTATTACATTTTACAGTTTCCACGGGGGTCATTGTAGTATTTTTATTATCTTTTCTAAATAATCAAAGGACAAGCCTAAACACTGTCTGAAGTTCAGTGTGGTGTACAGGTTTGGTCCAAACACTGTGGCGGTGACCTTTGGGCCGATGCTCCCACGCCTGTGAGGTGATTCTCAAGTTTTCATTTCTATCTGATTATCTTTCGTTTATTCTCTTACCCATTCAAATTAAAACAATTATAATTATTGACTGAACTTTTGACTCTAATGAAATCCTGACGGAGGGACACAAAAAAGTGAGTACTGAAAAGTTACACAGAGGGGATACAAAAACTGTAGCTCTGCCACCAGTGTTTTAATTATTTACACTAACACATTTGTGCATGCACACCACCACATCCTGCACACTGACTCTCGTTCTATCACACACATACTTTAAATACATACACACAAGCGTGCAAGATACCAAATACAATGACAGTCCTGCACAGGTATCGAAAGGTAAACAGATAAATGAGAAAAAATAACAGATATACATATAGATAGAAAGATGAATACACAGACAATAAAAGACAACACACACACACACACACACACACACACACACACACACGCAAGCACATCCGAGGTCTGGAGGATATTATGATGGACTCGTGACTTTCCTCGTTTCACTGACCTCTCCTGACCCCTGCTATCTGGATGGATTATTCCCGTCTCCTTTATCCACTCACTGGCCCAGCAAACCTCTTTCCACTTTTTTCTTTTTCCTTCGTATCTTTGTTGTATAATATGTAGATGGTGCAACATTTTCTATGCATACTTGTGGGCGCCTGACCTCAGTAACTGGCACACAGGGAGGAGGGGGAGTGGGGGGCGGTTTGTATCCCCCTTCCCTACACACACCCACGCACTGATTCAACAACATTACATAACAATACCCATCCGTCTCTGCCTTCACTACCAACAACATTACGCACACACAAACGTCCATAGGCATCATACACACACACACACACACACACACACACACACACACACACACACACACACACACACACACACGCACACACACACACACGATGTTTTCACCACCATAGGGACCACTCACTGTACGTCAACGCCCTCAGTTTTATACGGTACTCATCCGACGCCCACCTCCCATTTCTTTCACTTTCACCAACTCATCTCTCTCTTTCAGTTCTTGGCCACTCATCTCCTTCATCTCTTGACTACTAATCTCTACTTAACTACTCGACCACGCACTTTCTAAACAATCAACTAACTACTCACCACTCTTGAAGGGGGCAATTTGTTGTGGGTGAACTAGACGACCGACCGCTGATGTCTACAACATATTCCAGGAAACAAACTTGACTCAATACACGAGTGAGATAGATTGTGTTTCTGTAGCATAATTTGGAGGAATCAGCAGCCTTCCCATCCTCCGGCAACAGATAATCCCTCATTCACTCAACCCTCTCAGCAAATCCCACTCAAGGGCATCCCTAATTGTTTCGTCCTCCCACTTCGCACTTAAAACCACTTCATACAGCACCCTCTCAAAAACAAAACAAAAAAACACTTCTGAACGTCCAACTTAAAGGGGAATTATTATTATCATGGAATATTTCTCACGAATCAGACTACCGAATACTATGATGAAGTAGTCTGTTTCTTGGCAGAGTTTAGGAGAATCAGTATTTTTTATTATTCCTTATTCTCCCATCAGAGTACCACACCGCCACCCACTTCAATTTTGATTCCCACAATTATTATATATTTTTCTACCGTATTCATCTTCCAAAATATCCACCTCCCTACGCTGATCATGTCCTACCAGCTTACATCATTCAGTGTAATCTATCCATCTCTATTTACTGTAATCAAAGCCTTTCACCTGTAATCACCTTTCCTTTTTATCTATCTATTCCTGCATTGGGCATATTCACCTTTCCCATTTATCCCCTTTTTCTATTATTTTTCAATTCGACTTATCCCAACAACAAAATCCTTCACCGGACCTCCAACCCCGAACATGACTGACCATCATACAACAGACCAGACAGACAAAGACATCACTATCCCCTCCTCTAGATCATTAGTTCTCTGAAGCCTTCGAAGTCCACCTTGCCCTTGCCATCTTCGTCGATCTCGTCAATGATCTCGTTCAAGTCGCTTTCGGAGAGCTTGTTGTCCAGTTCCCTCAGGATTTCCTTCAGCGTCTGCGTCGTGATGTAACCGTTCCCTGTCGAGTGACGCAAAATAAAATTGTAATACAGAACTGATGAAAACATTGATAATAGTTGTTGTTGTTGTTGTTGAAGTTCCTCAAGCTGTCTGACCGAGTAGCCCCGACATTGATAATAGCTGCAGCATACAGTGATACCAATATAATGCCTATATTAGCATAAATAAATCTCTGGACTTACAATACCACTGATACAGATGGTAACAGACGGAGATAATATTATGACTAAACTATTATTTGTGTTAGTATCTGATCTCCACGTATGAGTCCATCTGAAACAGAAATAATAACATAAAAAAAAAAAACAAAAAAAAAACAGGCAGTGATAATGATATTACCTGCTTTCTTAAGTTTGCTGTTTTCATAAGAGTCACGGGGCCTGGATTTGTATGCAGCATAATTTTTGTACAACAACATGTATATTGTAGAAGATAGTGGAGTCATTACCTTGGATTTCGAAATAACGAGTTGCATCTTCGAACATAATTATAGACACCCTAGAATTCGTCGGTAGCGTCACAGGTTCATTAACAGAGTACAAGACAGTAGAGGCAGTTAATCTATGTTTGTTTGCCTCTCTCTCTCTCTCTCTGTGTGTGTGTGTTACAGGAGCTGGTTTTCAGGGCATCGACACATTGAAATCAAGACTCCATACAGTTTTTGCTTATTATTCATGACCTCAAAACCTAGATGTTTCATATGCAGAAAGTGTGTTGAAGTGAGTGCAAGAGCAGAGAGAGAGAGAGAGAGAGAGAGAGAGAGAGAGAGAGAGAGAGAAAGAGAGAGAGATTAGTGTCAGGAGAAAGGCAAGGGAGGTAGGAAAAGGAGAGCGATGAGGTGTGGAATAAAAGATAGTGTACGGATACAAGGTTAAGGATTAGCAAAGAGGAGAAAAGGGGGGTAAACGAAAGGAAAGAATTACACCATATAGAGAGAAGAGAAAAGATAAAGAAGGAGGAGGAGAATTATAATAAGAAAAGAAGCAGTAGAGGCAGAAATGCAAAGGGTGAAAACGTAAGAAGATAGATAAGAGAAAAGAAGAGAAAAAGTACCAACAGAAATAATGAAGGCAAAAGATAGAAAAAAAGGAGGAAAAAATAAAAATAAATAATATTGGCAGGAGGAATGGGGAAAGGAAAAAAAAACTTAGTAGGAAAAGAGAAGAAATAATAAGTCAAAACACCATATTAAGAAAAGCCTCTGACCTGAAAAACCCATGAGTGATTATAAGTACGAAAAGAGGAATTAAGGTAAGGTTGGAATTAAGGGACCACGTGATGTAGTTAAAAAATTGAAGGTTAGCGAGTCCTTCAAATATTGCCACGAAACGTCACCTTTATAGAACGAGCTTGTTTCGTGGCATAGCATGGAGGAATCGGAAGCCACCAAGTCTCACACACGATCATAGCGTCCTTATTAAAGTTTACAAATGTTTACAAAAAGTTTACAAAAAAAGTCGTTTCCATGATCAGCAAAACGAAAGGAAACAGGAATAATAAACCAAAACGTGAAGACTGGTAGAATGATCTGAGTTAATGGTGTGTGTGTTCATTGAAATAGTAGGTTACCAGAAGGTCATTGATCCCTCGACCCTGTACCGGAAATGAACACTTGAACTACTGAGGGAATCAATCTGTTTAGTCTCACACACCAAGAATCATTAGTACAGGAAGCTTACAATTCACCGACAACATCAGGGGCCCCATTTAGCTGCTATGATAATTAATAGTGAAGTGAAGTAAATACTGGGAAACTGGAACTCTAATGGTTAAGAAATAATTAAGGAAGTTGAGATATTTTAGTGATAAGGAAGGAGGGAAATTGGGACGAGTAATTTTTATGAAATAATAATGATAAAAAAAGTTATCTCCTATCAAAGGTCTATGGATTGGAATCTGGCGGTGTATTGATTGTTTGGTTATAAAGGGGGCCATTTTCTGGAGAACGAATTGAAGTCTACGTAGCCCACTGAACAATGCAAGAAAACAGATTTCCTCCTTGTATTCTGAAGTGGTGTGTTACTAGCATAATTTGTGAGCCCTCCAAATTGTAAAAAAAAAAAAAAAAAAAAATATATATATATATATACATAAAATGAATAAATAAAAAATAACTATGCACTATATTGTCTGCATAAAAAATCTGAAGTGTTACATATGAGCATGAAACAGTTAAATTTAATATTAGTGGACTGAACCATAACAACATTGGCTGGCGCTGGTATACCAACACAACCTCATAAACACGCATAACATTTTATTCTACGATTTCGTCCGTGTACCAAATTGGCTAAAGTGTCAAGGTAGTCCATTTATTTATTCTATTTACGTACAGTACTATTATAGTTTTTATTAGTGCTCGTAATTGTACAGTTGAAAGGAAAATATATCCTCCTCATAATCTGAAACAAGTAACATATTATAGTACAGTACTATGAGAAGTAATTATCTGTTGGTGAATTGGAGGCCTGATGATTCCTCCAACGTCATTATGGTACAAAACAAATCCATTACTCGCAAACTGACTTAATATGTTTCCTCAGGGGAATTAGTGGCTCTGCAGTTCGATCACTTAATTAAGATTATCCCCATTACAATTTGGTTTTCTGGGAATAGTTTTAAAGTAGCCCTGAATATTACTACGCAAACTCTATATCTCTCTCATGTCAATTATACGATTAAGTTATGTGTTGGTAATTCTGGAGCAACTGAATCCTTCACACTAATCCAAGCAACAGAACACCATTATTTTTGCCCCTCTGGTCCTGTTTCCTGGCATACTTTGGAAGAATCAAGGCACTCCAATGTTCCAAAACATGCACCAAATTCATAACACAAGTGTATCGAAACTGAAACATTAATCTCAGGCACACAAACATTTTTCAGTTTCGATAAGGTGGGTCTGACTCCATCGTTAAAGACTATGAATACGAGAAGATGTTAATTTGATATTAGGATGAAAAGATGAAGACCGCCTTCGGCTTAATGGACCGTGTGGGATAAGTGAAAAAGTGATAGGGAAGTAGGGCAGCCAGCACAAATATAATGGAAGGAAAAGAGGGACAGTTAAAGAAATGGAAGGGAGTGGTTGGGGTCGGTCCGAAAGGGGCGAGAGAATAAAAGAGAGTGAGTGTAAGGGAAAGGTTGAGGAGGTTCGGTCATCCACCCCAGCTGCCCCGTCTGTCTGTCTGTGTGTGTGTCTGCTCTCCTTCCCCTCTCAACTCGGCCTCTTTTACCTCCACCGTTGGAAACCTCTAATTCATTACTTCCATTTCTTTCTGCTCCTTTCTCCTCTCATGGTGAATTATAACTTTTACTGTGTACCCTTCTCCCTCTCTGAGAGAGAGAGAGAGAGAAAGAGAGGGAGAGAGAGAGAAAGAGAAAGAGAGGGAGAGAGAGAGAGAGAGAGAGAGAGAGAGAGAGAGAGAGAGAGAGAGAGAGAGAGAGAGAGAGAGAGAGAGAGAGAGAGAGAGAGAGAGAGAGAGAGAGAGAGAGAGAGAGAGAAAAAAAATCATGCAAAAACCTATAATTAGTAAGAGTGGTGGAGAAAAGGAGAGGAGAAACTGGAAGCAAAATGAATTTCAGAGTGCCAGCGGTGAAATAAAATACATTGTATGTACCAAATGGTGAGTTTTGGCCACACATTCTGAGATACTGAGATAACTTATTCATTTCGCATGAGTTTACAAATATTATGGATCCGGTGGGTGGGCAGCAGACGGTGTTGCAAAATTATTCCCAGTGTGTTACAATAATTTACAAAAAAACTCTTATATCCTGGTTCTTAGTGGAAAAGCATTTCCTATAATCTAGTATAATTATTTGACTAGCAACATGCGTATAAGGGTATGTGGTGGAGGAAAAGGTGTATTAGGTATAAGGGTGCAATTGGTGAATTTGAAGAAAATACAACAAATACAAAGGGGAAATACACGTACACAAAAAGCTGAATATTCAATTCTCATAATATAAGCACGAACTAAATTCCTTTTTTTATTTTACTGCTTTGTAAGAAATAATACAAATATAAAATACGCATTTGCCTTCATCCATTTTTCAACATCTGTCAACTCTACTTGTTCTTTGATATATCGTTTCTTCTCTCTTCTCTCTATGCTCCTCCTCCTCCTTCTCCTTCTTATCCTCCTTTTCCTCCCTAGGTAACCAACTCACCCTCCTTGTCGTAGAGTCTGAAGGCTTCCCTGAGCTCGTTGGTGATGGTCTCTTCGTCGTCCTCCTGCAGGAAGTTAGAGGCGATGGTGACAAACTTGTCGAAGTTGATTTTGCCATCTTCTGAGAGAAATACGCAATAAGTTTGTGGAAGTGGAAGATTATTGGTAAAATTATTATTATTTTTACATTGGGGGTCTGACACACATTGAAAAAGGTTGATTAAGTGGGGGACTGACATATCATAAGTGCGAAAGATATGTCGAGTCTTCCAGTCAATTTGACGTGGACTGAAACACAAATATGTGATTGAGTTTTCTTAATGATACAAAATTGGGTCTGTCATAACAATATATATGTAATCTTGTAGAGCTTCATTGATTAAGATTAATGTTCGTCGTGCGTGTTATCAGATAATGATAACTATATGTATGTTAGACCATACATATAATTTAAAAAGTAAGTTGTAGTTTGTGGGTTATTTAATAATTTGTCTTTGATGGCTTTCCCTGTAACAAGATAACTCGACGATTCAGAACAGGAATGGTGTAAGAACCATTTCATTATGTTGCTACTATATTATTCTAAATGTCTTAATTAATTGCCTCTTGCCCACAGTAACAACACGTACGTTCACTGTCCACTCTCTTGATGGTCTCGTTCAGGTCATCAATATCGAAGGCGGTACCCATGGTGGTGAAGATGGTTTCCAGATCCTTGGCCTCCACGTACCCTTTCTTGGCCTTGTCCACTGTCGCGAAGGCCTTGCGGAGGGCTGTGGGACGGAGGGAATAATAATGATTTAGAGATGGTTTGGACGATATGGTTGTGAGGGAAAAAGAAAGGATAAGAAAGGGAGGGGGAAGAAGAGGCAGACTGACATACCGGTAAGGACAGACAAAGTGTAAAACAGGAATACAGTAGGACAGACAGACAGACAATAAGATAGAGAGACAGCAGGATATCAAGACAGACATAGTGATAGGCGGACATTGGCGGACTGATTGATTGACTGACCGATTGTCAAAAGGACAGACAGACAAACAAACAGACAGACACACGGACAGATGACAAAAATAGGTAGGCTAGGAGCACGAAAAAGAAATTTTGCCTAACCTAAGAAAAAGGTACTATAATAGAAAGTGCTATAGGGTAGGTGGAATTATTTCCTCTCCCACTAATAAATCTTGCCTGCTTTTCTTTTCTCTCATCAGGCTGAGTACGTCGTTACCGTCCCCGCTGGAACATTGGTTTTCTCAGATGTCTTCAGTATATTCATGTTCACTAAGTGATTCATCCTACGGCAATTATACTATTTCTTCTTTACCTGGTGAGAGCTGGTTGATAACCAGTTTCTGTTTCATGGTTGACTTCTTGAGTTTTCTTTTCTTCACTTTGATTTATCCTATTCTTCACCTTATCCTCTGAATGGTGTAGGGGTATTTCATGTATTCTAAACCTTACCTTTGAGCCACACTGTTCTTGGAATTATTTTAGAATAACAATAATAATACTAATGATTTTTTATGCTAGGTACTTTCTGCAGTTTTACTCTTTGCCCATCGTGGAATTGATTTTTTATAACCATTAACTGAACGACATTCTCGTAGCAACTCTATGCGCAATAGTTGAACAAAAATAATGCAAAATTATAGTTCTGTGCAGTTTTGGAACGTTCAAATGGCTCCATTCCATTCCGGTGGTGCAGTATATATATTGCCCTACATTTGCAAATCCTTTCAGCACCACAATACCGCCAGCACGCCACTTCTCGCTTCCAAGCTGAACCACCTGCATCAGACAGCATCCTCACCAACTAAAGCTGAAATCCAGACCACACTAAGATCTCTCCACCTCAGTTGTCCTTTTCTCTTATAATGCTCCTTCCATATAGATGTTGTTTCGTGGTAATATTTAAAAGACTCATTTACCTCCAATTTTCTGACAAGATCACATGGTCCCTTAACACAACCCCCTCCCCCAATGCCATTCCCTTCCTCATCCTGCAGACACTCTTACAGTCCAGTACCACACATCCCATCATGTCTATTCGCCACTTTCACACAATTTCTACCACACAGACATCCCTCTCCAAGCACACCGTATAGGCGTATAGGCTCTCACACAATCTCCACCACACAATACCCTACTTCGGTTTTCATCATGAGCCACACACTCTCCCCCATTCATGTCCACACTTCCTTCCAAAATATCCCTCACATACGGTGCCTTAATTCCCTCCTTCAATCTTCAGTAGTACTCAACGCTTCCTCCTCCACCCGAATCCTCCAACCAACACTACGTAAGCCATTATTCCATCACCACCATACACACACTATCACACAACACCACTATTCACTCTCCTACCTACACTAATCCTACCCCTTCATTTCCACAAGCCCTCCTTTCCCGAAACTGATAATAATTACCCTAATTTCCTCGAGGTAATGTAAAGACAATAATTCTACTCGTGCCTTGGGGGGAATAATTAGAATCTGATATCGCTCTTGGCTCCTCCACTCCGATGCTCGTTTGGCTTCGATTATCAAATGAGGATCAGGGTTATATGATATCTGTGTTACATAATGGGTTTAGGGATTGTTTGGAATGTGTGTGTGTGTGTGTGTGTGCGTGTGTGTGTGTGTGTGTGTGTGTGTGTGTGTGTGTGTGTGTGTGTGTGAGAGAGAGAGAGAGAGAGAGAGAGAGAGATACCTGTATGTTTCGTGAATGAGCTTGGTGTTTGTAGAATGGATGTGCATTTTGGAGGATGAGATTGCGTGCCTGGAGGTTAAGTGCTGGTCTTTCTCTTCCCTAAATGTGCTCCCTCAGTCTTCCTTCTTCCTATTTAAATCTCTCTCTCTCTCTCTCTCTCTCTCTCTCTCTCTCTCTCTCTCTCTCTCTCTCTTGTGGCTGGAAGGCTGCATGAGAACAGTTAGAGACATAATGTTTTTACTTTTCTGTCTCCATCTCTAATTCCTGTATTAAATGAGTGGTATTAAACCATCAATTAACCTTACGAACCCAAATGACAGACACCGACACTTAAAGTTTCGTATACAAATTTTCGAGATCCTATAATTTCGAAGGCGTTGCTGAACTATTGCACCTGAATGTATATAATAATTGTGTATATTTTATAAGAGAGATAATATACGTACACAATTATCGGTATTGCGTATTTGAGTTGAGACTATGACGCAGGTAACTTTACACATCATTAGTAATTCAGGATCTTGTTATTACCTCAGTTAATAGGATGAACATAATGCATTCGTTGTTTGCCCCTCAGTGCAGGAAATGTTGCAGAAATCATTAATTTTCCTGGTAGTTGCTTCTTGGAATGCTAACTGATAGCCAAATTGTGTATGAAAAATGGCAATATGAAGCTTATGATTCTATCTAAGCTTGGATATCATTATAAACAATAAGCTTTGGATATTACGAACATTGCTTTGTCAATCTTCCATTATATATATATATATTTACATATTTTTCTTCCTTTTCAAAAATATTAACTTTGGATTCCTTACTTTTTTTTAACATCATATTTTCACATCGTAGGGAGTGAACATCTGCTCATTTCAATGGCAGAGTAATATTTTATACTTTTCTGACGACTACCTTGTTTATACATAAGTCTGGGTGGACTTTTTATACGTGTCCCTGTACAAGCCAGCGACTGTAAATATTCCAAGGCCGTAGACCATTTTATATAGTGAGATATACAAAACGCTAATAGGCAACTCATATACAGTAGTTAGAGTGGAGACATCTGGTGGTGAACTGGAAAACTCACCGTGCATTGTCTTCTCGTCGATGTCCGCCTGTAAACAAAGAAAAATAAAACTTAGAACGTCGAACATAAAGATAAATGTTAATGGAAGATTAAAATATATCCCTATGATATTATACAACTAGTTAAATATATATTCAGTAAATTTTATAATAAGTAAATTATATAACTGGTAATTCATGTATTAGGTAAATTATATAACTGGTAAATTACAAAACTGGTGAACTATATATTTATCTAGTGCAAATCTTAAACTAGCTAATAATGTTAATGAAAGAACTGAAATTTTTATAAGAAAAAAACTTATGATCAATGAAAAAAAAGATGAAATGTATAATCTACATTATAAGGATACGATGTATATATATATATGTATGTATGTATGTAAATCGGGACATCATAGAGCAGCTTATGTAACAACAACGAAACAATAACAATAACACGATCTCACTGGACGAATAATGCAAATAACACGAAAATTTGTGAGCGAGGAATGGAAGTCAATACCTTAGGCCCCTGTAATCATGTGTGAGAAGTGGAGGCATCTGTTTCCTCCTGACTATGCCACGAAACAAGCTCCTTTTCATATCGGCGGTGTTTCGTGGCAATATTTGAAGGACTCATTTACCTCCAATTTTCTGACTACGCAGACCTCTAATCAAAGCAAGAAGACCTAATTTATCCCCTACTTATATACTGAGGTTATTCTCTATCACCTTTTTCTGGCGCTACATGACCTCGCTGTTGCGGTGCCTAATATCAATCCATCAATACCGAGGTTGTGCGTTGACTGGCACTGTTTGGAGGAGTAGATTGCCTCAAATACACACACACACACACACAGACACACACACACACACACACACACACACACACACACACACACACACACACAAACACACACACACACACACACACACACACAATTTATAAGTAAAATAATAAATAAATCCCCTTAAATGTTTTTGAAAATGAATATGACAGTAAACTGGAGGAAATAGTATGAGTTATGTTGGCAGACGTGACACACTCTCATACTGTTGGCAGGACTGGGTGAATGATGGTGACGGGTGGGTGGTTAGACACTCTTAATATTGGCCTGTCAGAGAGAGAGAGAGAGAGAGAGAGAGAGAGAGAGAGAGAGAGAGAGAGAGAGAGAGTCATAATTATAGTGCCAGAAAAAGGTGATAGAGAAGTGTGAAATCAGGCATGAAGGAAATAGAAAGAAAGAGGGACAGGTGAGGAACTAAAACCTATAGTGGCTGGGACTGAAAGGACTCCAAACCTCTTAAAATACTGCCCACATCACTCCTGGCAATACCCTTCTACGAGAGAGAGAGAGAGAGAGAGAGAGAGAGAGAGAGAGAGAGAGGTGAGTGACGGCTGACCAGTTAGATATATATGCATCTGTCACTATATTTTCGCTCTCCTACTTGACACACTCACTGTCTCCCCTCGATCTGAGTCAAATATAAACGTGAGTCAATTATGGCTGGTAAGATAATATTAACGATGATTTTATTCCCTTTTTTGTGCTGGACGAACTCGCAAAAGTTTAGAGTATCCCGAAGTAGATTAATATATTGATTCCTGGAGATACACTACAGCTACAAAAGAGAAATATGTGTTTGGTGTGATAGACGATTTATTATTATTATGACAGTGGTGGCGACTAGTGGGGCAGAGCGGCGCCGGACCAGTGACGCCACATATACACACACACACACACAGAGACCTCCTCATAGATCCCCTCTCTCCTCCAAGCCCCGGGACACTAATAACCCGAGTGCATTAGGAGTCCTTTATATAGACTTCACATACCTTGATTACACCTAGTGAATGGTAGACATGGAGGCAGACTGTGAGCTTCCAATCACTCCATAAAATAGATCCTTAGGTGTACTAATCGAATTTCTGACTGACTGATTGAATTTCTGACTGACTGATTGGATTCCTGACTGACTAATCGAATTTCTGACTGACTGATTGAATTTCTGACTGACTGATCGAATTTCTGACTGACTGATTGAATTTCTCGCTGGTGTTCTTGCTCTGTTTGTGTATGGTTGGTTTGGCAAGAATAGTGTGAAATGTTTGAGTCACTACACTATGGTTTGTCTGGGGAGCATAAAGTATATTATTTATACTTTGAGTGTTAATTCGCAAGGAAATTATTGAAGAACTCCCTACGCAGACGGAGTAACCTTATGTTTTCACGCGTGTGGGTTTGCTAAATAGTGAACCAGAAAACTTGACACTAATTTCCATCAGACTTAGCTGCAATAAAATAGATGCGATAAAATAGATGCGATAAAATAGATGCGATAAAATAGATGCAATAAAATAGATGCAATAAAATAGATGCGATAAAATAGATGCGATAAAATAGATGCAATAAAATAGATGCGATAAAATAGATGCGATAAAATAGATGCGATAAAACAGATGCGATAAAATAGATGCAATAAAATAGATGCAATAAAATAGATGCGATAAAATAGATGCAATAAAATAGATGCGATAAAATAGATGCGATAAAATAGATGCAATAAAATAGATGCAATAAAATAGATGCGATAAAATAGATGCGATAAAATAGATGCAATAAAATAGATGCGATATAATAGATGCAATAAAATAGATGCGATAAAATAGATGCAATAAAATAGATGCGATAAAATAGATGCGATAAAATAGATGCAATAAAATAGATGCGATAAACTAGATGCGATAAACTAGATGCAATAAAATAGATGCAATAAAATAGATGCAATAAAATAGATACAATAAAATAGATACAATAAAAGCTTCCTCAATGCGTATCCTTTCACTTACTCTTTCTTTTATTTTCTTTCACTAACACTTTCTTTCATTTGGATTTCTCGTTTGGTAAATTGTGTCAGGAATCAGATTGCATAATTATAAAGGTTAAGTGTTTTTTTAATAGTTTGTAGAGAGAGAGAGAGAGAGAGAGAGAGAGAGAGAGAGAGTGAGTGAGGGGAAGGGGGCTAGAGTGAAAGCAGAGAGTGGGTTGATATAAGTGAGGTGAGTGTGTGTGTGTGTGTGTGTGTGTGTGTGTGTGTGTGACAGGTTATATCCAGCCCCGGCACTGCTAACACCATTACCAGGCAGACACCTCTATTAATACACGTCTAATGCACACACACTCACACACACACACACACATATACACACACACATATGTCGCCACTCATCCACACGTAGGACATCACACACACACACACACACTCACACACACACATACACATCTGTCGCCCTTAATGCACATGTAAGACATTACACACACACACATACACACACACATGTCACCTTTCAATGCACACGTAGGACACACACACACACACACGCACACACACACACACACACGCACACACACACATACACACGACATCCCAAGCACTCACACACTGACTGTAAACATGTTAGCACCGTCATTCACTCACATACAAACATTTACTTTCGCACTTACACACACACACACACACACACACACACACACACACACACACACATCCCACGCTCTCACATATTTAATACGTACACTCGACATCCCACTAAATAACGCACACACGCACATACAACACATACACACATCCCATACGCTCACATAATATATAGTACATAGACACAACATTCCACTTCATAACGCACACACGCACACAATAACGCTTATCCTATTACACGCTACAGAGGTTCGGGCCAATCATCCCTCATATTACCAAAAAATTGTGTTCAGGAGGTCGTCTCATAGGAGGGTATTAGTGTGTGTGTGTGTGTGTGTGTGTGTGTGTGTAGCTGTTCCTCGAAAACATGTTACAGAACAGGTCTTATTATGACATATTTTGTATCCGGGTGAAGTGTGGAAGAATAAGCAGTTAGTAGCCTTCAACATCAACAGAACGGATTACCATTGAACAACAGAGGATGAACTGTATATAGAACTAAATTAGCCTATAAATACACTTAACAGTCTCTCTCTATAACATATATTACCAGTTTACTCTTACAGTTTCTCTCTATAAAATATATTACCAGTTCTTTTCCTCTACCTTCGTGAAAACTGTACGCCGTCATCACTCTATTATATAAATGCACGCTATTCTACGCATGCGTCGTGGATGCAAGGTAGACTCTGCCTTATCGTCGGGAGAAGAAGGGCTCGATGGTGGAGATACGACAGGATTTGTGGAGAGAGAGAGAGAGAGAGAGAGAGAGAGAGAGAGAGAGCACGAAGCGATAGCAAGTGAGGAATAACACACGGAAAGGGATTGAAGAGTGAGAGAGAGCAAGTGAGAGAGTAAGAGAAAGAGGGAGAGAGACAGACAGACATTCAGTACCACACACATAAAGAGTCACAAACATTGATCTATACAGGCACAGACATGTTTTGTCATCTTGGTTGAGTTAGCACAGCCAGAGTAGCCAGCCTTGGTCCAGTCAACACCTACTGACAACACCACCAATTCTCTTTCGCTCTTCTTTTCACTAGCCTTCATTCTCTTCATTTCTGCTTCATTCTTCCTCTTCTTTTCATTAGACTTCCTTCTCTTCTATTCTGCTCCCTCTTCTTCCTCTTTTCTCTTGCCTAATTTTCTTCTTTGTCCATCTTTCTTTCCAGCTTAATTTCCACTTCTTTCTGTTCACTTTTCTCACTGTCTCCTTTCTCTTTCCTGTTATTTTCACCTTCCCTTTCTTCACTCTTCACTACCTCCTTCCTCCGTGTTTCCTCCTCTTCCCTTCGTTCGGTATATCTCCCAATACCATAAAAAACATTCACCTCTCCATTCACAACCTCTCCTATTTTTCTTCTTCAAAACCTCCTTACTTTTCCTTCTTCCTCCGTGTTTCCTCCTCTTCCCTCCTTTCAGTATATACATCTCCCAACGCCACCAAAACCATCCACCTCTCTCCGTTCCTTCACAACTCGTTCGATACACACATACCCAACAATTATCCCCGCTACACTACTTACCCCTCACATCCCCAACTCCCTCTTTGCACTTTCACACGCTTGGCATGCACGTTTCCCAAGTGTAACCCAACTGAAGGGATGGAGGAGCTGGCGGAGTCCATGTCTCTCTCACTCTCATTATGTTGTATTTTTACCACGCGGAATATACCATGTTATGAGGCTCCTTTGTTGACGAAATTTCGCTGTTGCTTCCTCGGATCACAGGACTCATTATGTTTACCCTCTTATGACTTCAAGTATCCCAACACAGCCTTCACTCGTACCTGTTCGTTCACTTATAATGGAATCGCAATCTAGCTAACATAGGGACTCCTAGACCGATATTTTCAGTGCCTCTATAGGACACCATAACAATATTATATCTATAAAAGTGATTCTTTATCTAGGAGTAAATACGAAATTTCGGAAAGAATAACGGGTGCTTGTGTATTCGTAAGGCGTTTGATTATTATTATTATTTTTATTATTATTATTATTATTATTAGATGAGAGATTAAGTGAAGGAACTGAACATTATCTTAACCAGGCCGGATCAAAGTAAATAATCTGAAAGGAATCACGTGACGGCAATACGAATGTCTCCAACTAACGTTCTCCTCCACCAATCCACTCTGTCCCTTCACCTTCGTTATCCCAGTGGCGCCTGTGATTGGCTAAAGTGGTGTTGACGTCACGGGAGCAGCTAGGTGTAAATTACAGCTTCATGGAATGAGTCCAATCTGTAATTTGGCTGCCATTTTTGCACCTCCATCCACCAGCTTTGACGTCCTGACGGCCTGACTGAGTTCAACGGGTCCCGCTGTTGCCATGTCATAGAGAACTGGTGGTGGTGGTGGTGGTGGTGAAGGGGGGAGGGATGGAGTAGCAGAATGACAACCCGATAAAGAAAACAAGGAAGGAAAGGTGGAGGCGAAGTCAAGAGAAGGATGGAGTGATGAGTGAGACCTGATCCTTTTTCACCAAGACGAGTTGAAAGTAAACGATCAAAACACACAGGGAAATGGTGAATGCTGCCAAAGGCCCTCGTCATTTTGTAATAGACTAACAGTGGATGATAATGATGATGAGTTACGTACGGAGGTTTTACTGTATTATATTACTTGGCATGAGTTGCTCTATCACGTGTTTTGCAGAACACGTGTCCTGCGAGGCTGTAGAAGGACACGTGAATAATTTGTGGTGTAGTCCTGATGGCAGATAGGTAAGTGATAGTCCCTCTCCAGTAACCAACCGGTGACTAAAATTATAATACTATCCATTATTTGTTTACCATCTCCACCTCAAACAATAATAATGGTTCTTGCCCCTGGGATTTTTTCCTGCATTATATTAGGATCTATGAAACTTTGGGGCATGTGCAAACACATCCGTGGTGTTGACGATGGTGTGGTACTGATACGATGGCTCTGTAGTTTGGCAATGGAGTCGTCGTTACACCTTTACCACACCATCCTTTACACCAAGGATGTTCTTGTATAGCCTACAGTACTGCCTTTTATACTAGGAGGAGCTCTATATTTGCATGATAAATTTCTGGATCTTGTCATATGAACATGCAGCAGAATGATTACACGTGACTACACATATCGAGGTCGAATAGATCGTAGCCTAATTACCAACTTTCACCAACTTTCAAAACACCACTCTTCTTGTCTTTCACTGCACGCCATTCCTTTCACTGCACGTCGTTCCTTTCACTGAACGCCATTCCTTTCACTGAACGCCATTCCTTTCACTGAACGCCATTCCTTTCACTGAACGCCATTCCTTTCACTGCACATCTTTCCATTCACTGCACATCTTTCCTTTTCCTGTTTATCACTGCACCTCATTTCTGCCTCACCTGCATAACTTGGCGTGAACGGAGGCTCGAACGAAACATTCCGTGACATTTTCCGGGTTGACGGGAGGCGATGGTGAGAGGGAGGAAAGGTGTTTTTTTTGGTGGGGGGGGGGATTTTTGAGAGGGAGGAAAGGTTTGTGGGGTGAGGGGATGGGGGGAGAATTTTTTTAGTTTGATGAAGGGTCGTATTTACCAAGGTCTATTCTCAACATTTTACTTCTCTCACCTTTACGTTAACAAGTGCTCCATCCGTCACGTGGCAAGCCGATTTACCAGCACTGATAGCATTGCCTAGAAACATTTTTATGTGCATGGATTACAGGTGATGCGTTGTTTCTTTTACTGTAATCTGCCTGAGTGATTTTTTTATAGATTTCCACTCTATCGTGTACAATTTTTCAAGGACTGCGTTCAGGAAATTACACGAACCTCGGAGATGAAAAGGTGACAAATTGAAAGAACAATTCTTACTAATGGCGTGTGATGGGATTATGAGTTTATGACGCGCTGTGTGAGACGACTTGATACCCCCTGCTCTTATACTAGTCTCTCTCTCTCTCTCTCTCTCTCTCTCTCTCTCTCTCTCTCTCTCTCTCTCTCTCTCTCTTTTTCTGCTTGCCTGACTGTTTCGAATTTCACCCTCAGTTTTTTGTCCCAATTTTATGTCAGTGTCATGAAGGAGTAGTTGTCACGTTTGCGGTGTGTGTGTATGTATGTGTATGTGTGTGTATGTGTGTGTGTATGTGTGTTTACCCGCTGTCTGATCACGTGCTGGACTCGTTATCACCAGCTTATGTTTTCCTGAGATGAGCTTTGAGTTCATATCGACGGATCTATGGGCAAGGCTGAGACCACTCACATACCACACACCCAATTATGTTGCTCAAGGAGGGAAGTAACTGCTCGCTCATCAGTGATAATCCTTAACAGACGAGCAGATCGCGAACTTCAGCTTGTCGAGTGGCAGACCAAGATGGAATTAGGAGGATGAAAGACCTCGCTTATTGTACAGTGTTAGGAAGAAAACCCATGATAATTCCCTTCTCCAAGTGAGATGTAGCAACTCCTCATTAGTGATGTGCACGACAGCATCAAATTTTCTGTGAACTCAATAGAGATATATGAAAACAGTTCCTCTACACACATACTGTTTCTTAGCATAGTTTTGATAAATCAGTAACTTGTCAATTACCCTGCATCATAACACCACCTTATCCAGTTTCTACTTCACTATATGTGTTCGGGTTGAGTTAGAATATTACTTTATACAACCATACATATATACAGAGACCTACAGTGATATAAACTATGAGGTAACTTTCTCTATGGTAAGCTTGACGGTAATTGACTCAACCGGGACATGGGAGAACAATTTGGGAAAGGCTTAATTAGAGACATAAAATTTTATACTCGGCAATGACCTACATTTGGATATCTGTGACCAGACGAAATTGGCAATGGAACCGACATTAACAGTCCCATTATGGCCCTGTGTTGAACGTAAACTAGAATGAAATTGCCATGTTCCCATTGTATTATGTAGGGTGTGTGTATGTAGAGGATGCAAAGTGTGTGATGGGGAGAAGGGAGTGGTGTATGGAGGGTGTAGGAGCTAGTGGTATGCTCTGTGGAGGGTGTAAGGGGAAGGTGATGCATGGGGTGTGAAAAGGGTGTAGGTGGGTGTGAGGGGAATACGGTCGGGTGTGGGAAGGTGTAAGAGTGTGTGTAGGAGTGTAGGATCATTGAGACCAAAGCAGTGCGGTGTATAGAGAGTACAGGAGCAGGCAGATGGGAGAGGGACAGTGACAGGGTGTATGGAGAGGAGTGTGACAGTGACAGGATGTATGGAGAGGAGGAAGACAGTGGCAGGGTGTATGGAAGGGGAGAAGTATGTGAATAAAGATATAGGTAGGGTGTATGATGGAGGGTGGTAGAATATCGTATGGGTGTCAGAATTAGGAGAATCATTAGTAGGGTGTGTGGAAGGTGTAGAGGTGTAGAGGTGTTGTGAAGGTGAGTGTCTGTAGGGGAGTAGTGTGCTTTTCAACCAATGTTCGTGTTTATTACAGTATTAATAATAACATATACTATTACTCCTGACGTGCATTGTATTATGTAGCCGTTATTTGCTGAAGAAATGTGTGAAATAATTTACTTAATAAACAGGTAGGTATAATGTCACCGTCCATGATGTAGAAATGATTCACACTGCTGACGAAATCCCTGCAATAAAGGTAATTGGGTCAGAAAAATATCGATTTTTGGAGGAAATACAGGGCTACTGATTCCTTCAAACTATTCTAGTTGTATGTTGAACCCATATAGTATTATTAAGTACTAGATATGAAAAACACTACCGCGAGATAGAAGCTGCAATTCACCAAGAGGAGACAAGAGACGGGAAGGGGGCGAGAGAGAGAGAGAGAGAGAGAGATTCTGAGATGCTGATGAAAGGTGTGGGTGAGGAGTCAATCTGCGTTTGAAGTTGGATGAGATTACTGAGTAGGATTAGCAACGAGAATGGTGTGTGCAGAAGATGAAAGAGCCTGGAATGGGATCCTGGTGACAGTTGTGCGGGTAAGAAACAGATGAGATTACCAAACGAGAGAAGCGAGAAAACCGTGTGAGTAGGAGACGAAGCCGACTAAAAGAAGATGAAAGATGACGCCAAGGAAATAGAAGAAGAAGAAGAAAAAGGAGAAGAAGAACACGAAGAAGAAGAAGAACACAAAGAAGAAGAAGAAGGAGAAGAAGAAGAAGGAGAAGAAGAAAAAGAAGAAGAACACGAAGAAGAAGAAGAAGACGAAAAAGAAGAAGAAGAACACGAAGAAGAAGAAGAAGAAGAAATAGATAGATAGATAGATAGAGAGAGAGAGAGAGAGAGAGAGAGAGAGAGAGAGAGAGAGTTACATAGAGTTACATAGAATCACAGACCACAACAGACCTTACGGTCCACACGGGGTGATCTGATTAGAAGGTTACTGGTAGAGAATGAATATCTCCCCAGTGATAGTCGTAGGTAAGGATAGCAAAGTAGAAGGCTCTCTCCCCACCCTCCAATCCCTCCGGCCTTAGCCGTACTGGAAATAAAGTTAGGAGTCAGAACCTTGTGGAGTTGGTAGAGAAAACTCCACAAGGAAATTTTATAGGAAGGATAGAAAGTAGTTGAAATTTGGCTAACTTGCCACCTGTAATGGGCAAAAAATTATTCATTAGTAAACATCGAAAGTCGGGGATTAGATGCAAGGTGTTTATCAAGGCGACGTTTGAAGCTATCTACTGTGTTACATTCTATTACGTTACGGGGAAGCCCATTCCATAAGTTGACGACTCGGTTAAAAAAGAAATTCTTGGATTCGTGTGAGTTAAATGATTTACCTATGATTTTACAGCCATTACCTCTCGTGTAGTTTGATTGATCGATATTGAAATATTTGTTGCAGTCCATATTGTCTATGCCTTTGATTATTTTGAATACCTGGATTAAGTCGCCTCTCAATCTACGTTGTGCTAGTGGGAATAGATTCAATTTATTTAGCCGCTCTTCATACGTTTTGTTTCGTTTGACATGGTATCATTTTAGTAACTCTACGTTGGACTCGTTCCAATTTTACTATAGAGAGAGAGAGAGAGAGAGAGAGAGAGAGAGAGAGAGAGAGAGAGAGAGAGAGAGCAAACTGTGCATGGTGGTTGCTGTGAGTGGGGGGGCCATAATTCCAGTGTTGAGTGTGAGTGTAGGGGGAGGGGGGGGGAGGGGGATTAGAGGGTTGCAATGTTTACATCAGCGGAGAGCACAGGCAACACAACATCACCAACACCACCACCACCACCAACACCACCAACAACATCACCACCACCACCACCAACAACAACAACAACACTACCACCACCACCAACAACAACAACACTACCACCAACATCACCAACACCACCACCACCACCACCAACAACAACAACATCACCACCACCACCAACATCTCCAACAACACCACCACCAACATCACCTCTTCCTGCTCTCCCTTTCTCGCCCGTCCTTGTAAACACCGTCATTACTCTCCTGGTAATTGTGGCTGGGATTATAGGGCAGAGGCAGGAGTTGATGACAAGGTGTGTGTGTGTGTGTGTGTGTGTGTGTGTGTAAGGGTGAGGAGGGAAACAAACTTTTATTTCTCTGTTTCTCTTTTCGTCTTGTCCCATTTACGTACTTAATTAAACTTTTTATGTCTCTACTTTCTCTCGTCTCTCAAAAATCTTGTTGTATCCTTCTGTCACTCCTGCTCTCGTTATAGTTTCGTCTTTGTATACATAGTTTGCCTCAGTATGTCGTCTTACTAGTTAATCACCTTCCTTCCTTCCTTCCTTCGTACTGTATCTATACCTGGCAGTCCAATAATTTCAATCCCCAACTTCCTGCTCCCTCCCATCATCTCACATCAGGCTTACCCTCGCAACTTTACCTTCTATTTCCTCCCAAAGTTTATCAGGTATTTTATCGCATCTTGACTCTCTTTGTTCCTTAAATCCAGTTTCCTCAGTTCATATCCACCAAACAATTTTTGTTTCTGTTTATATAATTATTGTTCAAACCACCATGCACTCCTTCCAACCTATCCCACCCTACCTGTTCATTCCTCCAATACTACCTACACGGCCTAGTTAGTATAGGCCTTGACTACCTATAACCAACTACCTACCTACGCACATATATCAACTACCCCTCAGCTCCTAGTTCCTTCCTCACCCTTTTCCCCTCACTGATCAACCAATCATACATTCCTCCTAACCCAACCTCTCTCACCTGTTCATCTCTCCACAGTATATACCTATTTACCCATCCACCTACACCCTATTACCTGCCCTCCCAGCTCCTATTTCCTTCCTCGTCCTTTTCCTCTCACTCAGGATAAAATTCGGGAGGTTCATTCATGACATATAGAGGGAGAATCAAGACCTTTCTCTCTTCTCTGCCTGTAATTTGTGGTCGCCTGTTGCTCCCCTATTCCCATTGGAGCGCGAGAGGGGTCAAGTTTTCTCACTATAGTTTTCCTCTTTCTCTTCCTTTCCTTTCTCTTCTATAGCTTGTCTGTCCTTCCGTCTCTTTCTAATTATGTCACCCGTTTCTCAAAACAAGACCGTCTTGCCCTGGCCCCTTCACACACACACACACACACACACACACACACACACACACACACACACACACACACACACACACACACACACAAAGAAACACACACACACAAGAACAGAGGCGTATTTTCCCACGGTCTTAAATTTTCTCTCACATAATTTGCACGCACTTGAATTAACACACACACACACACACACACACACACACACACACACACACACACACACACACACACACACACACACACACACACACACACACACACACACACACACACACACACACACACACACACAAACACACACACACACACGTATGCACCCATACCTATACATCACATACACGATTAACACATATACAGTGTTTGCTTCACAACACACACACTACTTCTACCAAGGTTGGACTGGGCGAACTGGAGGTCTATTGATATGTCCATACTATGCCAGAAAACAGACGAGTTCAGTATTACTAATGTGAGCCTCTGTTTCATTTCATCGTCTGGAGGAATCAGTAATAGTCCAGTGAAAATCCTCTTTGTCATAAACGAGCTTCCCCCTTTAAGTTCCCCTGGGTGAAGACAGTGGAAGAGAAGTGGCAGTATAACTTTAAGCCTGGTGGAATATCATACTGCTGAGAAAAATATTTGCCAGACATTGTTCAACTTTATGCAGCTGAAAGCCTGTCAAAGTTATACGTACAAGTTTTAAATCTTAACATTTCTCGTAATCCTTGAAGTTGTGAGGGAGGCTCTGAAAGAAAAAAAACACCTTCAAATATAATAATGATTTAGAATTAGAATGCACTATCGATCGAAAGTCATAGAGCAGCGACCCAGCATGCATACTAAAATAAGGGACCATGTGATATAGTCAGAAAATTGAAGGTAAATGAGTCCTTCAAATATTGCCACGAAACATCACCTATATGGAAGGTGTGGGTTTCGTGGCATAGATAGGAGGAATCAAAAGCCTCCAAATTTCACACACGATCACAGGGTCCTTATCTACTGTCTTAATAATTGGTATGACTCAAACTATTGCCTTCACCACCTCACTAACATCTCTCACAAGTGAACATACACCACAACCAAAGGATATCAAGTTGTGCCCTATTGCTGTTGATGTTATTGTCATTATTAGTATCATCATCATTATTATTATCAGAAGTATGTATTTTTCATTTTTTCTATACAGTTGGCTATCATTCTTTTCATGATGATTTTTTACTGCATCTAATCTACCAAATTATCGTTCCCTATAGAATCACCCAAAGAATTCGTATATTACTTGCCCAAGACGGATGACATGTTGAGTTGGCCCTTGTCATTATTATATTATATATGACAAACTATACACCTATTTTAAGCCACGTGCCTCGCCCAGTCCCTTTAGAAGCTCCTCTTTAATATGACCTACATGTGTTTGTAGTTAATATGACCCACATTCACACAGAAGGTATGTATCTGTTTTGGAATTTTAATAATAATGCATGTCTGTACCCTCTCTCTCTCTCTCTCTCTCTCTCTCTCTCTCTCTCTCTCTCTCTCTCTCTCTCTCTCTCTCTCTCTCTCTCTCTCTCTCTCTCTCTCTCTCTCTCTATCTCTTTTAATTTTATTTCCTTC
>JAWZYT010003130.1:167500-177500 GCA_034508575.1 Petrolisthes manimaculis | reverse complement strand
TACAGAATTGAGGCCTCTCCTTGGGACCTGAGGTTAGGGAATGATGAGGTTGTTAGTAGTGGAGTGGGTCGAGTCAACACATACTATTACCTCACACACTACACACCTTTACTACCTGGGCATATCAGGTAAAACACGTGTATTTATATTGTGTGTGTGTGTGTGTGTGTCTAATGCATTCCAAATGTTTCCTTTGAATATATATATATATATATATATATATATATATATATATATATATATATATATATATATTATATTAAAAAATCGGTTTCTTGTGTGTGTGTGTGTCGTGAGATTGTGTGTATATATTTCCCTCGTGAATAAATTGTTTTTTTTTCTTTTGTTTACAGGTGGGTGTTTGTGTTTCCTGAGTGTGTTTGTTTATATGTGTTTTATTTACAGATGGGGTCTGTGTTTCCTGACTGTGTGGGTCGTGTGTTGTGTGCTGCCTACAAACGCATCACCACTCCCCAACAACACACAACAACACACACACACACAGACACACCACCTGTACAAAGTGATGATGAGGATACACATAGAAGAAGACTCCTTTCAACTGACCCCACAACAACAACAACAGAACAACAACAAGACAACAACAACAACAACAACACGAAATCTGTAATGGGTCATGAGTGTCGGAGTTTGTTTCCTCACTGTCCTCTCTTCAGACAATTCGATCAAGAACATCAAGAAGAATAAGTTTAGAGAGCAGATATGACATTGCATTATCATCATCAGTATTATAATTGTCATCTTCACTTATACATTTTTATTTATATGAGAGAGAGAGAGAGAGAGAGAGAGAGAGAGAGAGAGAGAGAGAGAGAGAGAGAGAGAGAGAGAGAGAGAGAGAGAGAGAGAGAGAGAGAGAGAGAGAGAGAGAGAGAGAGATTGTGTTTATATATCTTCAACATTTTATTTATACGAGACAAAAACTCGATACATTTATATATATTCAACATTTTATTTATGAAAACACCCTGTTTACCTTCAGTACAATATCACAGAACAAACACACAATAATACACATGGAATTAAGGGGAAATATTACAGTGTTGATGGTAAATGTGGAGTTACTGAATCCTCCAAAGTATTCTAAACAACAACAACACCAACATCAACAACAACAACAGATCATTAGTATTATTATTGTTTATGTGGTCCTGTTGTTTCCTGGCATACTTTGGAGGAATCAAGGCACTTCAATGTACCACAACAAGTGTATTTACCCCCTAAAGGACTCTGGGTTATTCCACAGTGGTTGGTATTGGTTGGTAAGCACACAAACGAAAGAATATTAGCTGTTTAAATGACTTATGGGTGAATTATTCAATGAATTTGGTGAGTAAACTATACAGTGATCATTATTATCTAACTGTTGGGTAGAGTTTGTGAATGTGGATACTCAGCTTTTGGAAAATAATGAAGCCTTACAAGTGTGGTTGGTTGGGAAGCTAACAAACCAATATCACTGTGGAATCAAACCTAAAATAATGAAGCCTTACAAGTGTGGTTGGTTGGGAAGCTTACAAACCAATATCACTGTGGAATCAAACCTAAAATAATGAAGCCTTACAAGTGTGGTTGGTTGGGAAGCTTACAAACCAATATCACTGTGGAATCAACCCTAAAATAATGAAGCCTTACAAGTGTGGTTGGTTGGGAAGCTTACAAACCAATACCACTGTGGAATCAACCCTAAAATAATGAAGCCTTACAAGTGTGGTTGGTTGGTTGGTTGGGAAGCTAACAAACCAACGTATACCACTGTGGAATCAACCCTAAAATAATGAAGCCTTACAAGTGTGGTTGGTTGGTTGGTTGGGAAGCTAACAAACAACGTATACCACTGTGAATCAACCCATATATCTTGTTTGGTATATTGGAAAGGCTACTGATTCCTCCTAACTATGCCAGAAAACACACAACAAACACCCTCAGTGGTAATACAGTAGGGGAATCTGTTTGTTGTATGGCAGAGATTGGAGGAATCAAAAACCTTCCAAAATTCACAAAAAAAAAAAAAAAAAAAAAATCTTCTCTTAATTAAAACTAGACGCAATTATGACAGAAATGTAAAGCGGAGGAATAATGATATATAAATACTGAGTAGCAATTATAATTTGTTGTAATAATAATAATAATAATAATAATATGTGGATAACTAAGAGGCAAGCAGAAATAAAGTGAGTATTTCTGAAGGTGAATAATTTGCAGTATATATATATATAAATAAAAAAAAAAGCAAGGCAGAATATAATATACTGTATAAAATAAAAATGTTAAGTGGAAGTAGAGAGAAAAATAAAGGGGGGGTGGGGTAAATCTGGAGCATCTGATTCCTCCAAATTATTCCAGGCAACAGGATACCATTATTATTATTTTTTTCATATGAGTTTGTTTCCTGGCATACTTTGGAGGAATCAAGGCACTCTTATGTATGAAAAATGTATAATACCCTTAAATTTTCATTCATCTATGTGTGTATATGTGTGTATGTAGTCTATAAAACTATTTACTGTATAATGATAATGTATGTATAATGTATGTGTTTGTATGTAGCCAAACAATTCATAATGACATTTTGTAGCTAATCTATTTATAAGGTAATGTATGTATGTATGTAGCCAAATTATTTATTGAAAAAAAAAAAAAAAAAAAAAACATTAATAAATTTTAACTGAGGGTTAATGATTACTATAATATTTTTGTGTACTGATTGGGAACACATTAAATTCACCAAATAATTATAGAATATCCATTTCATTAATTAAAGTTCGTGTATGAAAATTGGGAGGCTTCTGATTCCTCCTGACCATATCACGAAACAAACAATATAGGTGTGTGTGTGTGTGTGTGTGTGTGTGTGTGTGTGTTTGGTGTCTTCTGATTCCTCCTGACCACGCCACGAAACAAACAATCCCCTTCCATATAGGTATGTGTGTGTGTGTGTGTGTGTTTCGTGGCAATATTTAAAGGACTCACTAACCTTCAATTTACACACACACACACATAAACACACTCAGGGTTTCTTACACACACACACACAGGGTTTCTTATTTATTAATCAAGATGGGAGGTAATCCAGTCAATATATTTAGCCACTCTTGTATATACCCCTGGGAAGTTTGGCTCTGCACATCTAAACCCAAAGGACACAACACCCACGAAGTAGGTCCTGCTGCCGAAGTGCATAACCATAGGACCTCCAGAATCACCCTAAGGAGGAAGGGAAGGGCGTTAGTTTAGGTGCTGGTGTTGTTGTTGGTGTTATCGTACTCTCTTCGTAATTATCGTACACACACTTGAAAAATTGTTGTACTCAATCTTAATAAATATCGTACTCAATCTTAATAAATATCGTACACACACTTGAAAAATTGTCGTACTCAATCTTATTAAATATCGTACACACTTGAAAAATTGTCGTACTCAATCTTATTAAATATCGTACACACACTTGAAAAATTGTCGTACTCAATCTTAATAAATATCGTACACACACTTGAAAAAATTGTCGTACTCAATCTTCATAAATATCGTACACACACTTGAAAATTTGTCCATATCCTCACAACATTCACCTATCACCCACACACCCATACACTCACCCCTCTCTCCTCATCCACTCACCACTCCATATCCACAACATCCACAACATCCACCTCTCACCCACCTCTCCTCATCCACTCCTCACCCACCTGACATGCATCCTTCTGTCCCACTCCAGCACACAATGTTGTCTCGTCTATATGAACTTGGTTGAAGATGCTGTATTTGGTCTGACATTCCTCTCTTCCAATGACAGGTAACATGACGTGTAGTAACTCAGGTGATGAAACGTTATCTGTAGGTAAATAAAACGGGTTATGTTATATACGTGTTAGATTATTTGTAACATGTTAGATACGTGTTATATACGTGTTAGATTATTTGTAACATGTAAGATACGTGTTATATAGAAACAATACAGTAGATGTGTGTGTGTGTGTGTGTATGTGTGTGTAAAATACGTGTTTATCTGTAAAATTAAAAATGTAATATAATAGCAGTACTGGTAAATGTTCTTTTTCTCTCTCTCTCTCTCTCTCTCTCTCTCTCTCTCTCTCTCTCGCTCTCTCTCTCTCTCTCTCTCTCTCTTACTTACTGAATGACACCGCCCCCCAGCCTGCTACAAAGCCGTGTGCCCCCACCAGCGACTCCTCCTGGAAACGGGGTATCGTGGGTAGACACACGGCATTCAGCCCCTCTGTGGTGGTGGAGGGAAGGAAGGTAGGGAGAGGTTATAATTGGAGGGAAGAGAGGAGGAAGGGATGGATGGAGGGAGGTAGGAAGGGAGAGGTTATAATTGGAGGAAAGAGAGGAAAGGAAGGGATGGAGGGAAGGATGGAAGGGAGAGAAGGTTATAATTGGAGGATAGAGAGAAGGAAGGGATGGAAGAGAGAAGGATGGAAGGAAGGGAGGGGTTATAATTGGAGGAAAGAGAGAGAAGGAAGGGATGGAGGGAGGAGAGTAGATAGGGATGGAGGGAAGGGAGGAAGGGAGGGATGGAAGAAAGGAGAGGTTATAATTGGAGGAAAGAGAGAGGAGGGAGGGATCAAGGAAGGAAGGTAGGGAGAGAAAAAGATTGTAGAAAAGGAGGCATAATAATAATAACAACAACAGTAATAATAACAAAACTAATACTACATATAATAACAACAACAACAGCAACAATAATAATAACAAAACTAATACCACATATAATAACAACAACAAAAAACACAACAACAACAACCACAACAACAACAACAACTTACTCCTAAATTTGGCAGGCCTATCCAATTTAAGTATGGCAATGTCGTTAGCGTATGTGAAAGAGTCGAATTTCTCGTGTATTATTCTCTCTGACACCTTGAAGTCCTCATGGTCTGCCTCATTCTTATTCTCCAAGTGGTGATCTCCAAGACGTATTACTTTACTGAAATGTCACGTGATATTAAGTACATACATACATACATACATAAAAGATGGATTTTTATACATACATACATACTTAAAAGATGGATTTTTATACTTACATTCACAATTATATACATGATTGATTATTATACACACATACATACTGTACATAATAGGTGGATTTTTATACATACATACATACCTAAAAGATGGATTTTTATACATACATACATACTTAAAGATGGATTTTTATACTTACATTCACAATTATATTCATGATTGATTATTATACATACATACATACATAAAAATTGATTATTATACATACATACATACATAAAGATGGATTATTATTCATTCATACATACATATATACATAAAAAATTAATTATTATACATTCATAAAAAAATTATTATTATGCATACATACATATATACATAAATTAATGTAAGTTAAAATGAAAGGTGATATACACACACAGACTCCCTTAATTACACACACACAGAGACTCCCTTAATTACTCATACACACACACACACAGACTCCCTTACACACACAGACTCCCTTACACACACACACACGGACTCCCTTAATTACACACACACACACACACAAACTCCCTTAATTACACACACACACACACACAGACTCCCTTAATTCCACACACACACACACACTTAATTCAGTACTCACAGATCATTCCGGTTCTTAACACAGTGTGCAGCCGTAACCACGTGTTGGTCAGTAATGAGAGCAGCACCACACAGGAACGTCACCTTACCACGACCGTTCACATAACCCAAAGCAGCTAGCCAAGGGTACAGACCTACGGAAAAAAGTTAGGTTAGATTAGGTTAGGTTTGGTTTGGTTGGGTGGATAATTGACACACACACACACAAATAGCTAGAACGACAAATTTGTCAAAACAATACACACACACACACACACACACACAGACAGACACACACACAGACACAGACACACACAGACACACACACAAAATAATTAAAACAACAACACACACAGACACACAAAATAATTAAAACAACAAACACACAGACACACAAAATAATTAAAACAACACACACACACACACACACACACTACCTTTAGGTGGTGGAAATCCCCCTACAATTCTGATAGCTGTAACATTCGTAATACCACATGTCTCCTGAGGAAGCAAGTCAAATCCTGTAGGGGGAGGAGGGGGCGTCGTGGGGGGCTCTGTCGTGGTGGGGGGCTCCGTCGTAGTGGGGGCGGGGGGCTCGGTGATCTCCTCAGTCGTTGTGAGTTCTGTGGGGGGTTGGGGGTGGGGGTGGGGGGAGTAAATAAGTGGGTGAGTAACATATTAAATTGGTTTGTTTATTGTAAAATATTATTATTATTATTTTTATTATTATTATTATTATTTTGGATTTATTGTTAACTATTGTTTTATTATTATTATTATTATTTTGGATTTATTGTTAACTATTGTTTTATTATTATTTTTATTATTATTTTGATGTATTGTTAACTTGTTTTTTTATTATTATTTTAAGTATTATTTTGGATGTATTTTTAACTATTGTTTTTTTATTATTATTATTATTATGGATGTATTGTTAACTATTGTTTTTGTTTTTTATATTAGTTTGTTTATATATATACGTTATTTTGGTTTAATGTTAAGTATTATTTTGTTTTGTTTTTTATAATTGTTTATATAAATTATATATCCAGTTATTTTGTTGTCGTTGTTGTTGTTATCGTTGTTGTTGTTGTTGTGTTTTAAGGTTCATTCTTCCTTTGTCAACACTTGTAGAATTAAAAATCACGTGGCATGCAGTGATCATGCAAGTCTTATATTTTATATGTTGCAAAGAGTTGTATTTTATGTTGCAATATTTTTCATGGTATAGATGTTGCATTTTTCATTTTGCAAAGTATTGTATTATATTATTCAAGTTGCAAAGTGTTGTAGTATTCATGTATAGTTGTATTTTTCATAGTATAGCTGTTGTATTTTTCATGGTGTAGCTGTTGTATTTTTCATGTTATAGCTGTTGTATTATTCATGGTACAGGTCCTGTATTCTTCATGTATAGTTGTATTTTTCATGTTGCAAGGTGCTGTATTTTCATGCTACAAGCGCAGTTTATTCATGCTTTGTTTTCACGGTATAAGTGCTGTATTTTCATGGTATAAGTGCTGTATTTTCATGGTAGAGTACAAGTGTTATTTCTTCATGCTGTATTTTTTATGGTACAAGGTTGCTGTATTTTTATGGTACAAGGTTGCTGTATTTATCATGGTGCATATGTGGCCATGCTATGATATTGAAAGTAGGCTAGATGCAGTTTTTTTTTTAGCTCACTTTAGCAGCAAACTTAGTTCACTTCAGTAGCAAACTTAACAGCTCACTTTAGCAGGAAACTTAGCTCGCTTCATCAGCTCATTTTAGCAGCAAACTTAGCTCGCTTCATCAGCAGACTTAGGAGCTCATTTTAGCAGCAAACGTAGCTCACTTTAGCAGCAAACATAGCTCGCTTTAGCAAGAAACTTAGCTCGCTTTATCAGCTCATTTTAGCAGCAAACGTAGCAGCTCATCTCGGCAACAAACATATTATCATCATCTTACCAGAATCAACAATGTCAGTGGTAGTAGTGATGGGGGATGGTGAGGTGCTAGAACTAGTAGTGGTAGTGGTAGTAGTGGTGCTGGTAGTGGTAGTAGTGGTAGTAGTGGTGTTGTGAGTAGGGGGGATGGGGATGTGGATGGGGGTACTATTAGACTCAGTGGGGGTAGGGGTCGTGTTATTAACTTCAGAAGGAGTAGGGGTATTATTAATTTCAGAAATGTTAGTACCTATGAGGGGTATTTCAGTGACATTAATTATCTCTACACTACTTTGTGGGGGTGTGGGGGTGGGGGGAGGGGTTGGGGGTGGGGGTGGGGGCTCCTCACCGACTACTGGGGCAGGCTCATCACTGCAACACACAACTGGGGTACTCTTTTTGTAGAAACATATACTTCTGCAGAAACAAAAAAAAAAAAAACATTATTTTTTTATATTTTGTGTAGAAATATAGATTATTTTATTTTTTAGTGGGTGTATAAAATTTATGATAATGTTGACAAAATGAGAACGTAATCTTAATGTGCTTACTGTATTTGTATTATCATTGTCATTATTATTATTATTACTACTAGTACTACTATTATTATTTTTATTACTTTTATTGTTAGTATTATTATTGTTAGTATTACTATTGTTATTATCATTATTATTATTACTATTATTACTACTCTTATTATCATTATCACTATTACTATTATTATTATTACCATTACTATTATTATGTATGTATGTATATGTGTATCTTGTATATTTACCTTCTGAGGAACGTAATAGACTGAGGTGACTGATCAGTATTTAGTCTATGAAGGAGTGGTGGACATAAGTGAAGATCCTTACACTGTCCATTCTTGCCATCAGGGGTCGTACACGTCGCTCGTAGTACAGGGGCACTAGATCCGAAGGTGATGGCTGTAAGTGGGTGGAAAGGGAAGGTTAGGTTGTGAGGAGTGAGAGAGAGAGGTGGGAAAGGGTGAGGAAGGAAGGAGAGGTGGGAGAGGTGGGAGAGTGAGAGAGATGGGAAAGGGTGAGGAAGGAAGGAGGAAGAAAGGAGAGATGGAGGGATAGAGGTGGGGATGGTGAGGGAGGAAGAGATGGGGGTAGGGAAGGAGAGAGAGAGAGAGGGGGAGGGGATGGAGAAATGAAAAGAGAGAGAGAATACAATTAGGATTAGTTGTCCATATTAAGTTGTCCTTAGAGAGTAAGTTCGATGTGTAGTAGTAGTAGTAGTAGGTGCTAGAAGTAGTAGTAATAGTAGTAGTAGTAGTAGTAATAGCAGGAGTAGTAGTAGTACCAGAGTAGTAGTAATAGCAAGAGTAGTAGTAGTAGTAGTAATAGCAAAAGTAGTAGTATCAAAACTAGTAGTAGTAGTACCAAAACAATAATAGTAGTAGTTGTAGTAGTAGTAGTAGTACCAGAGCAGTAGTAGTAGTAGGTGGTGTACCATAGTAGTAGTAGTAGTAGTAATAACAGGAGTAGTAACAGTAGTAGTAGTAGGTGTAGTAGTAGTAGTAGTAAGATAGGTGCTAGAAACAATACTATCTATACACACATCACAGTGCTCAATACAACTATAGGCAACACACACTACATTTTCTATAACATAACCATTCTAATTACTACATTTACTACATTTCCTATAACATAACCATTCTATTTTTTGGGTAATAGTCAAGTATTGGACCATAATCTGGTTTCGACACAAGCCTTTCAGATGGCAATGTTTTTTTTAGTGGTATTTGAACGCATTTATTGTTCAAAACCGTCGCAAATTAATGTTTTGTGAGATATGAAGTGTAAATGAAGTGTTTATGGAGATTGGGTTGTGGGGGCACAGGGGGCGGGGGGGGGGGGGGGCGGTGGAGGGGTGATATCTCCCAAAACATTAATTTGCTACGGTTTGGAACAATAAATTCGTTCAAATAACACTAAAAAAAACATTGCCATCTGAATACCTTGTGTCGAAATCAGATTATGGTTCAACACTTGACTATTACCCTATTTTCTTCTATTAATTAACTACATTTACTATAATATAACCATTCTATTTACTACATTTACTACATTTTTTATAATCTAACCATTCTAATTACATTCTCCTCTATTTTTATGCGAGTTTAAATTATGTGAATTTGAAATAGTGCGTATCATAAAAAAAATGAAATAAATGCAATTTACAGGAACTCTTAAAATAACAGGAACAAGGAGGCTCCATTTTCAAGTTAAAATACCATTATTTCTTATGGAAATTTACTTTATGCGAAATTCACTTTATGCGACACAACCCTTCACCAACCTAACCTAACATTAAAAAAAGAGGAAAGTGTACTACATTAATTTTGCTACATTTACTACAACATAAGCATTCTATTGTTTTTTACTACTACTAAAATGCAGCTCAGTGAAGAAGCAATAAAAAAAATAATAATT
>JAWZYT010003130.1:137500-162500 GCA_034508575.1 Petrolisthes manimaculis | reverse complement strand
ACAGGTATCTTTCCAGCACACAACACACATAATTATTGCCTACTATTATATATTACATAATTATATTTTTGCGTCATGATTTTACACACAGAGTTTACCAAAAAGAAGTTAGGTTAGATTAGATTAAGTTAGATTAGGTTAGGTTAGGTTAGGTTAGGTTAGGTTAGGTTAGATTAGATTAGGTTAGGTTAGATTAGGTTAGATTAGGTGAGGTTAGATTAGATTAGGTTATGTTAGGTTAGATTAGATTAGATAAGGTTAGATTAGATTATGTTTGGGTAGGTTAGATTAGATTAAGTGATGTTAGATTAGATTAAGTTAGATTATATCATGTTAGGTCGAGACTAAAAATAAATGGGTATCTCTAATTAACCCCCCCCCCCCAAGCCTGTCCCCTACTCCCACACCCCCTTTAAATAAATATATAAGTGTTAATATTGTTTTGGGGTCTTTTCTCTTTACTCAAAACAGGTTCCAGTCAGCTGTTGTTGTTATTGTCGTTGTTGTTGTTGTTGATGTTGATGTTGTTGTTGTAGTTGTTGTTTGGATTGGGGTAGAGTAGTTAAAGGTCTCATTAAACACACACACACACACACACACACACACACACACACACACACACACACACACACACACACACACACAGTCTCTCTCTTTCTGTGTGTGTTGTGGTGTGATTAATAAATAGTAGTGGAAGGGTTGGGGAATACTAAAAGATCCCATCAAACACACTTTCACACACACATACACACTCTCTCTCTCTCTCTCTCTCTCTCTGTCTCTGTCTCTCACTCTCTCTCTCTCTCTCTGTCTCTCTCTCTCTCTCTCTCTCTCTCTCTGGAAACAAGTCACCTTCGAATTTCTTTTTCTGTATCGTGTTGTGTGTGTGTGTGTGTAAGTGTGTGTGAATTATAAGTAGCAGAGGAGGAACTAGGGTTGAATGATTGGCTGGAAATCTGGAAGGAAAGTCTGGAAAAAACACTCATGGATTCCAGACACACATACACACATACATACAGGACACAAGACACGGGAGCGACGACAACCTTCCACCACGACACTTAGACCAACACTGACCCTCTCTCTCTCAACTCACTCGACTTAAACACAACCTTCAAACCTTGGGGGACTCCCTGGCTGGCTGATTGTTATGTGTGTGTGTGTGTGTGTGTGTGTAGGCTGGAGGGTGGTGGTGGTGGGGGAAAGGTGTGTGTGTGTGTGGGAGGGGGGTGGGGGTGGTGGGGGAGAGGGTGGTGGTGTGTGGGAGAGAGGGTGGTGGTGGGGAAAATGTGTACGTGTGTGTGTGTGTGTAGAGGAGGGGGTGGGGAAAATGTGTACGTGTGTGTGTGTGTAGAGGAGGGGGTGGGGAAAATGTGTGTGTACGTGTGTGTGTGTGTGTGTGTAGGCTGGAGGAGAGGGTGTGTGGGGAAAATGTGTGTGTTCATTTTACTTTCTGAGAGAGAGAGAGAGAAGTGGGAAAAGGTGTGTGTGTGTGTGTGTGTGTGTGTAACCTCCTTCCTACCTTCTCCTCTTCACAGCTTATGCAATTTCAAGATACAAGAATTATAATTGGATTTCCCTTACCTATTTACACACACACACACACACACACACACACATACAAATATATACGTGGGAAGGATTTCTTAATATACAGAGAGGAAATACATAATGATTATATATATATATTTTTTAATTTATAATACCGTGAGAAAGTTGACTGTAAGAAAGTAGGAAAAGAATTGTGGGTTGGTTAAATTAGGTTTTTTTCTAATTCCTCCAATTAATCCCACGAAACAGACTGATCACCTTATATGGGAAATGTCTGTGTGTGTGTGTGTGTGTGTGTGTGTTTTTCTTTTCCTTACCCGTGTGTGTGTGTGTGTGTGTGTGTGTGTGTGTGTGTTTTTCTTTTCCTTACCCGTGTGTGTGTGTGTGTGTGTTCCTTACCCGTGTGTGTGTGTGTGTGTGTGTGTGTGTGTGTTTTCTTACCCGTGTGTATGTGTGTGTGTTTTTCTTACCCGTGTGTGTGTGTGTGTGTGTATGTGTGTTTCATGGTAATATTTGAAGGACTCATTTACCTCCAATATTCTGACTACATCACACACACACACACACACACACACACACACACATACACACACAGCAACTGATTCCTCCAAACTACTCCAAGTAAACAAACAACAACAACAGGACAGCTTTGGGTTGAATATTGTTTATTTACTGTTTGTCTGTCTGTCTGTATGTATAGATATTAATTTGTGTTCTAACTATCGCTCTATATATCTATCTATCTATTTCTATATCTAACTATCTCTATTTATATATCTATCTATCTAACTATCGCTCTATCTATATATCTATCTATCTAACTATCTCTATTTATATATCTATCTATCTAACTATCGCTCTATATATCTAGCTATTTCTATCTATCTAACTATCTCTATTTATATATCTATCTATCTAACTATCGCTCTATATATCTATCTAGCTATTTCTATCTATCTAACTATCTCTATTTATATATATATCTATCTAACTATCGCTCTATCTATCTATCTAGCTATTTTTATCTATCTAACTATCTCTATTTATATATCTATCTATCTAACTATCTCTATTTATATATATATCTATCTAACTATCGCTCTATATATATATCTATCTAACTATCGCTCTATTTATATATTTATCTATCTAACTATCGCTCTATCTATCTATTTCTATCTATGTTCCTAATAACAATACAAATGGTTATTGTTATTGTGAATATATTTACTGTCTGTAGGCTATATAGAACAAGAACAGAGGTCAGAAGGCAGGGGGGGGGGGAGTGAAGAACAGAGAACAAACTGGAGGTGCAGAACAGGTTATGAACATGGGAGAAGTGGGGGGGGGGAGAAAGGGGGATAGGTTATTTTTTTATTATTGCTGAATATTAGGGTTGTCAGAAAAATGTGATAGAGAGAGAGAGAGAGAGAGAGAGAGAGAGAGAGAGAGGTGACAGTAAGCAGGAAGGAAATACAATGATGATAGAGAGAGAGAGAGAGAGAGAGAGAGAGAGAGAGAGAGAGAGAGAGAGAGGTGACAGTAAGCAGGAAGGAAATACAATGAAAAGAGAGACACTTGAAGAACTGGGGGCCGAAGGAGCGCCAAAACCCTAAGCATTGACCACCATACTATAGGCAATACCCCCCTACGGGAAATAAGGGGGGGGAGGGGGTTGGGGAAGGAGGGGGGAAGGGGGGGAAGAGGGGGAGAGATAAAACATGAGAAAGAATAAGAGAGGAGATAGATAGATAGGTATATAAATAGATAAATTACCTTCTCATATTGTGGGTATGTCTGTTTTTCATTAGTATATTTTCTCTCTCTCTCTCTCTCCCCTCTCCGTCCCTCTCTCTCTCTCTCTCCCTCCCTCCCTCTCTCTCTCTCTCTCTCTCTCTCTCTCTCTCTCCCCCTCCTTCTCCTTCTCCCTTCTCCCTCTCTCTCTCTCTCTCTCTCTCTCTCTCTCTCTCTCTCTCTCTCTCTCTCTCTCTCTCTCTCTCTCTCTCTCTCTCTCATATTGTGGGTGGGTATCTATCTATCTCTATCTTTCTCTCAACGTAATTCCCAACACCTGTAACTCACCTGAGATGGGGGTGGGTGGAGGGGGCGAGGGGGCGGACATCCTGACTGTGTGTGTGTGTGTGTGTGTGTGACGGATTTCTTTCATGTATTTTTAACTCCCTTCCACACACACACACACACACACACACATTCCTTTTAAGTGTATCACCTCCTATTAAACACCCCCCCCCCCCCAAACACACACACACACACACAGGGTTCTTAAGGGGGTGTGGGAGTAGGGGACAGGCTTGGGGGAGGGACTGAGGGGGTGCGGGAATAGGGGGACAAGCTTGCGGTGGGTAGAAAGCCTGTCCCCGTATTCCCGCACCCCCCCAAATCCCCTCAAGCCTGTCCACCTACTCCTGCACCCCCCAAAACTCCCCCCAAGCCTGTCCCCCTATTCCCACACCCCCCCATAAAAATAATCGTGTGTGGATGTGGTGATTTGACAGATTTTGGTGATAAATGTTGTCAAGACGTTTACAATATGTACAGTTGTGGTCAAATATAATCATCCATATAGGAGTAACTCACGTAAGATTTTGACAGCTTCCCTCTGTTCCTTAGATGATAAACTTTACAATAAAGATTAACTACCATCTTTTAATTTACTACAAGCAGCTACACACTACTTAAAACAATAACACACACACACACACATTAACTACCATCTTTTAATTTACTACAAACAGCTACACACTACTTAAAATAATAACATCATAATTATTATGTGAACGTGAAAACATTAGACAGTTAATTGTTTGAGATACCCATATGTGGATGATTATTATTGACAGCGACTGTATGTATGTATGTATGTATGTATGTTGAAAGATATAAGATGCAAGAAATATATTTATTTTTATATTGTATCTTTCACTTTTTTTTGTCTGTCTGTCTGTCTGTTTGTTTCATGTAAGAAATATTTTAATTTTTTATTTTATTTTGTATTTTTTACTTTTTTTTTGTCAGTCTGTTTCATGCAAGAAATATTTTAATTTTTATATTTTATTTTTTACTTTTTGAAATAATGAAGCCTTACAAATGTGGTTGGTTGGTTGGTAAGCTAACAAACTAATACCACTGTGAAATCAACCCTTAATATCCCATAATAGGAGGGAGAAAATAATTACCAATGGCTTCTATTGGTTATAAAAAGGTTATTTATTGATATCATTATGGTAAGTTCAAAAAAGAAAAAAAAATACATTCACCCGATATATTTTCAAATAAAAATTATAATAATGTTGTAGACGACAATGTAATCTTAATTAATTATCAGGCGTGTTTTAATTACAGCATCTAAAGTAAAATATAAAGTGTTGACAATTTCACCAAGTAATTAGTCAGAGTCGAAAAGGCACATTTAAAAAAAAATATATATATATATACTGTATCTTAATATTTAAAAAAAAAATAATAATAATAAAAAAAACTTGCTGCAATATTATAACTTATTAGAGAAGAGCATAATAATTACTAAAGATCTATTTCAAACTATCACCTAAATGGGGTTAGTTAGGTGGTACAGTAATTCTCTTTTGTTACATTGGAAATAAAAAATAATAATAATGGTGTTTGTTCCGTTGTTGCTTGGAATAGTTTGGAGGATTCAGTTGCTCCAGATTTACCAACACAAAAAAAAATAAAATGTTCCCATAATAAGTTTGATGACAAATGCAATGTTTATGTAACTTAGTTTAACGTACCGGGTACATGGAAATATTATTATTATTATCAATACAGAAGGAATTTAATGTCAGGCCTAGATACAAAAATAATGAAGGAAATGAAGGGATAATGTTGATGTTTGTTGATACAGGCCATAATTATTTAGTACATAGGAAATAACATACATACATACACAGAAAATGATATCACACACACACAAAATAACATACATACATTCACAGAAAATGATATCACACACACACACAAAATAACATACATACATACACACACACAGAAAATAACATACATACATACATGCACACAGAAAATTACATCACAAACACACAGAAAATAACATACATACACACACACACAGAAAATAACATACATACATACACAGAAAACGACATCACACACACACACACATTCTCTCTCTCCCTTTAAGTATGAATATTTTGGAGGAAACGGTTTACTTCTGTTATCTTAATTAATAGTAAATTATAACCTAATTTGAGAGTGAGAGAAAGGAGAGATAGAAACAGAAATGTGTGGAATGTTTCATTATATTCTCTCTCTATCCTTCTCTAAATAATAATAATAAACATACACACACACAATTCTCTCTCTCTCTGTAATTAACCGACACACACACTCACTAATTGACACACATACACACACTCACAAATTACACATACACACATTATTCTTAAAACAAAGTTGATCATTATTATTTGTGTCCATATTTTTTCACTTTTCTACATTACCACTATATCTCTCTCACTTTCTCTCTTTCCTCCACATTCCCTCCTATATTCTTCCTCTTTATCTCTCCTTCCTTCCTCCTTCTCTATTCTACTGCTTTCTTCTTCCTTTTTCTCTCCTTTCCTCCTAATCTCTTCCTCTTTCTCTCCATCTCTATTCTACAGCTTTCTTCTTCCTCTTTCTCTCCTTCCCTCCTCCTATCTTCCTCTTTCTCTCCATCTCTATTCTACTGCTTTCGTCCTCTTTCTCTCCTTCCCTCCTCCTCTCTTCCTTTTTCTCTCCATCTCTATTCTACAGCTTTCTTCTTCCTCTTTCCATCCATTCTATTTCCTCCTCCTGCACCACCTCTCTTCCCTCCCTTATTGTACATCTTAAACCTCCCTCCTTTCTTCCTCTCGGCCCTCTCTCTCTCCTCCAGTTCTTGGTTTTCTCTCTCAATGAGTGTGATGAGTGTGTTGCATCTCCTCTGTAACTCCAACGCCGTCCGACTTTTGATGAACCAGTCGAATCGGAACTGTGGCGCTGATCTGATAAAATAAAAAAAAAGGATGGGTTGGAATTAGTGATGGTAGTGGTAGTGATAGTAGTAGTGGTGGTAATGGTAGTGTAAAAGTAGTAGTAGTAGTAGTAATAGTGGTGGTAGTACCGGTAGTGTAAAAGTAGTAGAAGTAATAATAGTGGTGGTGGTGGTAATGGTAGTGTAAAAGTAGTAGTAGTGGTGGTACCAGTAGTGTAAAAGTAGTAGTAGTAGTGGTAGTAGAAGCTAATTATGCTGTGTGTGTGTTGTAGTCAGAAAATGTGTTTGACTTAAGGACCCTGTGTGTGTGTGTGTGTGTGTGTGTGTGTGTGTGTGTGTAGGTGTGTGTGTGTTAGTCTTACCTTACAGCAGCTCTGAGTTCTTCATAAACATTTTCCTTGTCGAATCCCAGTTTATGTAACATACACACGAGGAATCTGTCTTCCTCCTCCGTGTAGTTCTTGCCCTTGTTGGTGCCGTAGGAGATGCGTAGCTGATGGAAGGGCGCCCTATACCGACCCATCTGTAGGAGGGGAAGAAGGTGGTAACAATAAGAATAATGGCAATAATACTAATAATAAAAATAATAATAATAATGATAATACTACTAATAATAATGATAATGATAATGATAATAATGATAATGATAATAATAATGATAATAATAATAATGATAATAATAATAACTATAATAACAATATTAAAAATAAACTTAAAACTAGGTTGGATTGTATTATTATTATTGACATACACACACACATACAAACAAACAATACCTTTGCATCAAGTGCCTTCTTTATGCTTGCTCTCCTCTGTATCTTGGCCTCTCCTCGTTCAATCTGTGCCAAGATACGATCACAGTCCTGTAACTCACTACAGCGTTCCCAGAATACAGCGCTGTACTCCATTACCTCCTCTGGGGTTTTGCCTTCAACCTCCTGAAAAACAACAACATAAAATATTGATGGAAATACGATAATAATAAAAAATCAACTTTGTTTTAAGAATAATATATGTTCGTGTTAATTAATTGACACAAATACGATAATAATAATAAATCAACTCTGTTTTAAGAATAATATATGTTCGTGTTAAATTAATTGACTCAAATACGATAATAATAAATCAACTGCGTTTTAAGAATAATATATGTTCGTGTTAATTATTTGACACAAATACGATAATAATAAATCAATTCTCTTTTAAGAATTTAATATATGTTCGTGTTAATTAATTGACACAAATACGATAATAATAAATCAATAATCAACTTTGTTTTCAGATAAATATGTGTATGTGTGTTTTAATTTGTATAATAATGATCAACTTTGTTTTAAGAATAATATGTGTATGTGTGTGTGTGTGTGTGTTAAGTAGTGTAATAATGATCAACTTTGTTTTGAGAATAATGTGTGTATGTTAATGAGTGTGTGTGTGTGTGTGTGTGTGTGTTAAGTAGTGTATGTGTGTATGTGTTAAGTAGTGTGTGTGTGTGAATAGAATAGAGCTATAGATAGATAGATTGTGTGTGTGTGTATGAGTTAATTAGTGTGTGTGTGTGTGTGTGTGTGTGTGTGTGTGTGTGTGTGTGTGTGTGTCTCACCTTGGCAATATTCTCTATATCATCTCTACCAAACTTTTCATTGGCTTTGATAAACTGATTGAAATCTCTCTTGCTCCAGTTGAGAAATCCCTGAGTGAGTAGATGGTCCCTCTCTTCAATCTCCTCCTCGCTGACTGGCTGGGCGTCGTCTATCTTCTGCTGCTCCTCCTTCTGTATCCGCCCAGCCTCTCCTAGGAATTCAGGGTTCTTGGGTACCTGAAGGGGAGGGAGGAGGAAGAAGGGGTGAGTTCATTTATGGTATAGGGAATTTTTTTTATGGTTGTATACTGTTAATGTAAGACAAATGATAGGATATATATTATTGGAACATGCAGTGAGTGAGATAGACAGACAGACAGAGAGAGTGAGATAGATAGACAGACAGACAGATTGATACAGACAGACAGAAAGAGAGAGAGATTGATACAGACAGACAGAGAGAGAGAGATTGATACAGACAGACAGAGAGAGAGAGAGATTGATACAGACAGACAGACAGAGAGAGAGAGATTGATACAGACAGACAGAGAGAGAGAGAGAATGATACAGATAGACAGAGAGAGAGAGAGAAAATATTTGTGTGAGAAAAACAAGAGAAATTGTGTCATAGAGAGAAAAAGAGAAGAGGAGAGAGAGAAGAGAAGAGAAGATAAGAGAAAAGAGAAGTGAAGAGATTAGAGAAGAGAAATAATTGACTAACCTTATATGATACAAGAGGAAAGAGAAGAGAAATAATTAACTAACCTTATATGATACAAGAGGAAAGAGAGAAGAGAAGAGAAATAATTAACTAACCTTATATGATACAAGAGGAGAGAAATAATTGACTAACCTTATATGATACAGTCTTTCTGTAGTAATAGATTTCCTTGTCAAGAAGTTCAAAGAGACGCGGTGGAAAGAACTGGAAATCTTGAACCACGGGCTGCTTGGGTGGTCGAGGTGCCTGTTGGTCAGAGGGGAGTGAGGTGAGTATTGGTTTGTAAGCTTACCAACCAACTACACTTGTAAGGCTTCATTATTATAGGGTGGACTTGATTGGATTTGACAGTGGTATTGGTTTGTTAGCTTCCCAACCAACCACACTTGTAAGACTTCATTATTTTAGGTTTGATTCCACAGTGGTATTGGTTTGTAAGCTTCCCAACCAATCACACTTGTAAGGCTTCATTATTTTAGGGTTGATTCCACAGTGGTATTGGTTTGTGAGCTTCCCAACCAACCACACTTGTAAGGCTTCATTATTTTCCAAAAGCTGAGTATCCACATTCACAAACTCTACCTAACAGTTAGATAATAATGATCACTGTATAGTTTACTCACCAAATTCATTAAATAATTCACCCATAAGTCAACTACTACTACTATTATTACTACTACTAATACTACTATTATTACTACTACTATCATTACTACTACAACAACTACTATTATTATTACTACAACAACTACTACTACTACTATCATTACTACTACAACAACTACTACTAATATTACTACTACAACAACTATTACTATTACTACAACAACTATTACTATTACTACTACTACTATTATTACTAACCTTAGGTGCTTTAGGTTCTGATACTCTTAATGCTTCTCTAAAATAAGCATCCACAGCATAATTAGCTTTCCTCTCTCTCTTGGGAGGTTCAATCCACATACCAACAATGGCCTTCTGTTTGTTCCTGTAAAAACACATATACACATACATTAATACACATTATATACAGTTTATACATATACAGTATATTAATACACATATGTATACACACTAATACACATATTATACACATTAATACAAAGTTTATACACATATTAATACACACTAATATGCAGTTTATACACATACAGTATATTAATACACATATACACACTAATACACAAATTAATACAGATTATACACACTCATATTTAATATTTACAGACAAGAGAAATTACAGAGAGAGAGAGAGAGAGAATTACAGACACACACACACACACACACACACACACACACACACACACAACTTACCTATAATCTTCACCTTCAAATTGATAGACAGAGTTGGTGGGTACGTCGAGAGTAAACTGTCTGAGTGAGGATTCTCCCATCGCCTCCAACTTCTTATTCAACTCCTCTGTCTGAACGAGAGAAGGTATGGTCAGGTTAGTGTGTGTGTGTGTGTGTGTGTGTGTGTGTGTGTGTGTGTGTGTGTGTGTGTGTGTGTGTGTGTGTGTGTGTAGGTGTGTGTGTGTGTGTCTGTGTGTGTGCGCACGTGTTTATGTTTATATATGAGCGTGTGTATGTGTGAAAATATGATGAGGTTAGTATGTGTATTATATAATTATGTGTGTGCATGTATATATATATGTGTGTATGTATGTGTGTATATAAACTCACCTTTTCTTCACCTCGACCAATAATAGTGTCAATTTCTTGGTCGGTAATTTCATCATCTTTGGTTTTGAAGACTTCGTTTGCACCGTGTCGAATCATGGCAAGCATCTCATCCTTAGCTAAAGCATTACTCTTGTTGTCCATAAGGCGACCTGTAAATAATAGTAGTAGTAGTAGTAGTAGTAGTAGTGGTGGTGGTGGTGGTGGTGGTGGTGGTGGTGGTGGTGGTAGTAGTAGTGGTGGTGGTGGTGGTGGTGGTGGTGGTGGAAGTGGTAGTGGTGGTAGTAGTAGTAATAAAAATAATTGTAGTAGGGTAATAATAATAATAATAATATGAATGTATGTGAGAGTGTACATGTATACATTGTGTTTGTAATATATATCAACATACATACATATATACATACACAAACATACATACATACCTTGTTGTATAACCATTTGTATATATTGTGTTTGTAATATATATCAACATATATACATACACACATATAACCATACATACATACATAACATACACACATATAAACATACATACATAACACACATACATATAAACATACATACATAACACACACACATACATATAAACATACATAACATACATACATACATACCTTGTTGTATAACCATCTTATCAAGTCTGAGTTTCACCTCAGCTCGTTCCACCAACTTTTCCTCCATAGAGTTTTCCTGGATGAACCGAAACACTTTAACTTGTTTCTTTTGACCGATGCGATGGGCTCGGTCCATAGCCTAGTGGGGGGGGGGAGGGAGGGTTAAATATAGTAGTAGTAGTGGTGGTGATAGTAGTAGTGTAATAATAATAATGGTAGCTGGGGGGTTAAATATATAGTAGTATTGGTGGTGGTGGTGGTGGTGGTAGTGGTAGTAGTAGTAGTGGTGGTAGTAGTGGTGGTAGTAGTAGTAGTGGTAGTAGTGTAATAATAATGGTAGCTGGGGGGGTAAATATATAGTAGTATTGGTGGTGGTAGTAGTAGTAGTTTAATAATATCAATACCATTTTGTAATAATAATAATAATAGTAATAATGGTAATAATAGCAGTACTAATGGTGTATGTATGTATGTGAGAAACTGTGTATTATAATAATTTATGTATGTACAGTATGGTATGTATGTGAATGTGTGTATGTGTGTGTGTGTGTGTGTGTGTACTAACCTGTAAATCCATCTGTGGGTTCCAATCGGAGTCGAACAGAATAACAATATCCGCCGTGGCCAAGTTGATTCCCAGACCACCGGCACGAGTTGACAACATAAACAAAAACTTCTCACTGCAATGAAAATATAGAGAGAATTATACACACACATACACACAGAATTATACACATACATACACAGAGAATTATACACATACATATACACAATAACTTCTCACTGCAATGAAAATATAGAGAGAATTATACACATACATATACAGAGAATTATACACACACATACACACAATAACTTCTCACTGCAATGAAAATATACAGAATTATACACACATATACACACAATAAGAGTTGATAACAAACTAAAATGTCTCGCTGTAATGAAAATATACACATACATACATACACATTATACACATACATACACTCATTACACATATATACACTCATTACACATACACACACACACACATACTACAAACAAAAACACACACACACATACTACAAAAAAACAAACACACACATACAAACACACACACACATACTACAAACAAACACACACACACATAATACAAACAAACACACACACACACATACTACAAACACACACACACACATACGTACGAGTCAGGCATATTATATTCATCAATCTGTCTCTGTCGGTCTTCATGAGGCGTCTGTCCATCAATTCGACAGTAAATATATTTCCTCCACACACAATAGTCCTCCAGAATATCCAACATGCGTGTCATCTGGGAGAAGAGGAGCACCCGGGAACCCATCTCTTGTAGTTTGGGGAGAAGTTTGTCGAGGACGATCATTTTACCCGAATTCTCAACCTGCGGAAAATTATTGACGTTGGTAGTGGTAGTGGTGGTGATGGTGGTAGTAGTAATGGTAATGATAATGGTAGTAGTAGTAATAATAATAATAATTGTGGTAGTAGTAATAGTAATAGTGGTAGTAGTAATAATAATAATAGTGGTAGTAGTAATAATAGTGGTAGTAGTAATAATAATAATAGTGGTAGTAGTAATAATAATAGTGGTAGTAGTAATAATAATAATAATGGTAACTGTAGTGGTGGTAATAATAATAGTAAGAAGTAATAATAGTAAAATAATATTATAAGTAATTGTAGAAGTAATAATAATAATAATAATAATGGTATTTTGGTCAGTTCAATTAATATTTCATTTATATTTAATATAAAATGTGTTTGTGTACATCTGTGTGTGTGTGTGTGTGTGTGTTCTGTAGTCTGTATGTATGTATAACTGTGTACATACATACATACAAGATGGTAATCAGTAGTGTAAGGTGGTCCAGGTTATGTATGTATATGTATAATTGTGTACATATAACTCAGTGTGTGTATATGTGTATGTATAACCGTGTACATACATACATATATATACATACCAGGTGATAATCAGTAGTGTAAGGAGGACCAGGTTAGGTGTGTATATGTGTATGTATTACTCAAGTGTGTGTATATGTGTATGTATAACCGTGTACATACATACATACATACATATACATACCAGGTGATAATCAGTAGTATAAGGAGGACCAGGTTCGGCACCATCAAACAGATAGGGATGATTACAACATTTCCTAAGTTGCATCAATATATTCTGTAATCTCATCTTCTCTGTACGACCTGCTCCATTGACTACATCTATATCCTTCATTAAGATCTTGGTATACCTGTAAGAGAGAGTATAGTAGTAGTTGTAGTAGTAGTAGTAGTAGTAGTAGTAATAGTAGTAGTAGTAATAGTGGTAGTGGTAGTAGTAGTGGTAGTAGTAGTAGTAGTGGTAGTAGTAGTAGTAGTAGTAGTAGTAGTAGTAGTAGTAGTAGTGGTGGTAGTAGTAGTAGTAGTAGTAGTGGTGGTAGTAGTAGTAGTAGTAGTGGTGGTAGTAGTAGTAGTAGTGGTAGTAGTAGTAGTGGTAGTAGTAGTAGTGGTAGTAGTAGTAGTGGTAGTAGTTGTTGTAGTAGTAGTAGTAATAGTAGTAGTGGTGGTAGTAGTAGTAGTAATAATTTCCCAGTTAAATATAAATCTATCTATCTCTCCCTACATCCACCTATCTACCTATCTATCTATTTATACCTCAATCTACCTACCTATCTATCAATTTATACCTCTAACTATCTATCTATCTATACCTCTACCTACCTATCTATCTATTTATACCTCAATCTACCTACCTATCTATCAATTTATACCTCTAACTATCTATCTATCTATACCTCTACCTACCTATCTATCTATCTATTTATACCTCTACCTAACTATCTATCTATACCTCTACCTACCTATCTATCTATTTATACCTCTATCTACCTAACTATCTATCAATTTACACCTTTTATCCATCTATCTATCTATTTACTCACCAATCTCTCTGCATCTTTCCCAGTTGAATATAAATCTATCTATCTATCTACCTAACTATCTATTAATTTACACCACCTATCTATCTACCTACCTATCTATCTATTTATCTATTTACTCACCAATCTCTCTGCATTTTCCCCAGTTGAATATAAATCTTGGTTTCTTTCTTGGGCAGGAGTCTCTTCTCGACGTCGGACTTGAGTCTCCGCAGCAGGAAGGGACGCAGGACGGTGTGAAGCCTCTCCACCAGGGACGAATCACCGAGACAATTGTTCGTGTTGAACCACGAGTCAAAATCCTGAAAAAGATAAAAAAATATGTGAAATTCAAAATACAATGTAAAATTATCATGTTAGGTATGGTTAGAGAGAGAGAGAGAGAGAGAGAAGTAAATAATAATATCCTCTCTCTTTACCTCAGATGAAAGAGAGACAGAGAGAAAGAAGTAAATAATAATATCCTCTCTCTTTACCTCAGATGAAAGAGATAGAGACAGACAGATCGAGAGAGAGAGAGAGAGAGAGACAGATCGAGAGAGAGAGAGAGAGAGACAGAGAGAAAGAAGTAAATAATAATATCCTCTCTCTTACCTCTGATGAACTAAATACTTCAGGCAATAGGAAGTTAAGTAAAGCCCACAGTTCATGTAAGTTATTCTGTAGTGGTGTACCAGTAAGTAGGAGTCTGTTGGTGGTACGGAACTCCCTCACTATCTCAGACAACTTGCTCTTCTCGTTCTTGATGCGGTGAGCTTCGTCTATCACCATGTACCTGCAAAATAGATAGATAAATAAAGGTGGTGGTTGTTGTTGTTGTTGTTGAAGTTCCTCAGGCTGTCTGGTCGAGCAGCCCCGTTAAATAAAGGTAAAACTATGTATATATGATGTAAATAGATACATAGATAAGTTGATAGATATAATTATGTATATATGATGCAAATAGATAGATAGATAAGTTGATAGATATAATTATGTATATATGATGCAAATCGATAGATAAATAAAGGTAAAACTATATACATGAGGCAAATAGATAGATAAATAGATAATTAAATAGGTAAAACTATGTATATACTGTGTGTTGCAAATAGATAGATAGATAGATAAAACAATATATATATCATGCAAATAGATAAATAAATAGGTAAAACTATGTATATATCATGCAAATAAATAGATAAAACTATGTATATATCATACAAATAAATATAAAAAACTATGTATTTATATATATACCAACTCTGAATGTATGTATGTATGTATAACTATATCTCCAATAAAATGTATGTACAGTCAACAAAAACGTTTCGTTACCACCCCTAGGTTAATTTTAACCTGGGTCAGCCTGGTAGTGTTGGTATTCCACTGACTGGGCAGCTGTTGGTACTCGTGTCATCTGGGACATGTTGCACGGGAATTGTCACTGTCAAGGCAGTGACAACTTTTTTATATCAAAAGTTTGGCCGATTTTAAATTACATTTTGAGTGTTAAAAAACTCTTACCATTTAACTATTCATTATTAAACATAAAGAAATACATTTGAGTAGTTTAGAACAAGATCAACCCTGAAATACCCAGAAAATATAGCACTGTCTGAAAGGACGTCATTCCCACTTGGCTGCCCATGACACACTGAGGGACATTGGCCAGGGGCATGTATTTATATAGAGGCTGGAGGGTGGCAGAGGTACTACACTCATCAGTCAGGTGTACCAACATTACATCACACTGTTTTAGGGATAGAACAAAACTTTTTTTGCCGACTGTACCAGGAGTCTAGGGTGAATTCTGTATGTATGTATAATAATCTTACCTCCAATTAAATTTCTTGAAGACACTCTTTTCTCTGATACACATTTCATAGGAGGTAATACACACGTCCCATTCACCAGGCATCATTACCTCACGGATAAAGGTCGACTGTAAGAGAATAAAAATTTAATTAGAGGTCGGCTAAAATCAAAGAGGTAATTAATTAAGAATAAAGGAGAATTATGAATAATTAAGAATAATTGGTCGACTGTAAGTAAGAATAAATATAATTAGAGGTTGGGTAAAGTCAATGAGGTAATTAATTAACTTTTGTTAATTACCTCGCAGATATCAGCAAAAAAAAAAAAAAAAAAAGGATTGGAACCTCCCCATACATTGAAATGAAACTGATGGTGAATATATAATTAAACTAATGGTGAATTTATAATTAAACTGATGTAAACTGAATTAAACTAATGAATTAAATTAAACTGAATTAAACTAAACTAAATTAAACTGAATTAAACTAAACTGAATTAAACTGATGTAATATTTAACTAAATATATAATGGCAACTGACTTAGTATATTATTACAGTATAACTATTCTTATTTATTTATACCCAGTACACTCTCCTCTCTTTTTATGCGAGTTTAAATTATGCGAATTTGAAATAGTACGTATCTTGAAAAAAATTAAATCAATGCAATTTACACGAACTCTTAAAATAACAGGAACAAGGAGGCTCCATTTTCAAGTTAAAGTTCCCTCCAAATATATATATATATATATATATATATATATATATATATATATATATATATATATATACTGTATATATATATACTGTATACCATTATTTATTATGGAAATGTACAATTTACTTTATGCAAAATTCACTTTATGCGACACAACCCTTCACCAACCTAACCTTAAATAAAAAAAAGAGGAGAGTGTATGTAGTAATTATTAGGTCTATGTTAAGTGGATAGGACTAGTCTAAACTGGGATAGGCCTATGCTAACCTCAGAATAAGTAGTAGTCATTTTTAGGTCTATTTTTGAAGTTTGTTAAATACTGACCCTTGTCTCCTGGTCACCAATAAGACACACGGCTCTTAAGGTCGGACACCATCGCTTCACTTCATTCTCCCAATTCCTCAGTGTTGACTTGGGAACGATGACCATGTGAGGACCAGGAATGCTACGGAAATGCTTCATATATCTGCGGAGAAATAAAATAAAAGAGAGACGTTATTTAGGAGTTGTTGTAGATGGAAATGCTTCATATATCTGCGGAGTAAATAAAATAAAAGAGAGACGTTATTTAGGAGGGGTTGTAGATGGAATTTTTTTATATATCTGTGAAATAAATCTGTGAAATAAAAAATAAAATAAAAGAGACATTATTTAGGAGTTCTTGTAGACGGAATTTTTTTTATATATGTGAAATAAATCTGGGATATAAAAAAAAAAAAAAAAAGAGACATTATTTAGGAGTTCTTGTAGATGGAAATTCTTTATATATCTGTGAAATAAATCTGTGAAATAAAAAATAAATTAAAAGAGACATTATTTAGGAGTTGTTATAGATGAAAATTCTTTATATATCTGTGAAATAAATCTGTGAAATAATAAAAAATAAAAACAAAGAGACATTATATATATATAAACACTTACCCCAACAGTGATATAGTCTGTAGTGTTTTACCAAGTCCCATTTCATCAGCCAGTATTCCATTAATCCCATTTTCATAGAGATCAATCATCCAATTTAATCCCCTGATCTGATAATCCCTCATTTCACCATTGATAATATAGGAAGGACTCTCTTCAAAACGGGTGATGATTTTAGAGGCTTTGGAGGACTCGGCTAACAGCTCTTCATCCTCCTCTTGTTCCGTCATCCGATGTCGATGGCTGAAAATTATAATGATGGTTGTAGTAGTAGTAATAGTAATTGTAGTAGTTGTAGTAATAGTAATTGTAGTAGTAGTAGTAGTAATTGTAGTAGTAGTAATAGTAGTAGTAGTAATAGTAATTGTAGTAGTAGTAGTAGTAATTGTAGTAGTAATAATTGTAGTAATAATAATAGTAATTTTAGTAGTGTAATAATATTAATGATAGTAAGAATAATAGCAATAATGATATAGATAGATAGATTGATGATAGTAAGAATTATAGTAATAATGATGATAATAACAGTACAGTAGTAATAATAATTGTAATAATAGTGATAATGATGATATTAGTAGTAAAAATAGTATAGAAATTATAATAATAGTAAAAATATTGTAATGATAATTGCATAACTACTACTACTAATAATAATAATTATGATAATAATGATGATGACTCAGAATAATTATAATACAATAACAATAATAATAATAATAATAATAATAATAATAATAATAGTGCATTTCCTATACAGTATTTTTATTATTACAACTATTATTACTATTTTAAAGACTACTGTACTGTACTACTATTACAACTACTATTGACTACTACTACTACCACCACTACTACAAATAATAATAACACAATTACAACTACTATTATGACTACTACTATTACTACTAATAATACTAATAAAAATACTAATAATAATAATACTGATATCAATAGTAGTAATAATAATATTAATAATGTTAGTATTAGCAGTAGCAGTAGAAATAGTAGTAGTAGTAGTAGTAATATTAGCAGCAGCAGCAGTAGTAATAATAGTAGTAGTAGTAGTAGTAATAATAACACTATTACTATTACTACTACAAATAATATTAATAATAGTTAATAATAATTCAACACAATTATTATACAGCATTCATAAATAATATATATATTGTATAGTATATATATATATATTTATTTCATAATATATATATACACAGTAAAACCTAACTAATTTAGATACATATAAGTCAGAAAATAGATAACTTTGATAATTAAAATAACTGACATTTATATCAAATTTATATGGATATTGGATAACTGGCATTTATATTAAAACTTATGTGGATATTAGATAACTTTGATAATTATAATAACTTAGACATTTATATTAAAACTTATGTGGATAATAGATAACTTTTGACATTTATAATAACTAGTATTTATATCAAACTTATGTTGATAATAAATAACTTTTGACACTTATAATAACTGGTATTTATATTAAACTTATGTGGATAATAGATAACTTTTGACATTTTACCCACATGGTTATTATATTTCTGTATTATACTTCTTTTTCTGCCAACTGTACATCCTGATAATTAACACACTCTATATAATGTTTATATTAACTATAATATTATATAATTGTCTATGTCATTACCAGGTAAATAATGTGTCTTTTCTTTGCTACTAATAATTATCATTTCAAAGTTTTCTCTTCAGTAACATTGAAAGAAAAATTAACTCAATAAAAATTACCCCATAAACTAATCCAATTTACTGTATATATATTATAATATATATACTGTATATATATATAAATGTATGTATACTATAATTAACATATAATTCTATAATATTTATCTACATAAATAGAGATTCTACAAAGACTAAAATTCCATATATGAGAGAGAGAGAGAGAGAACTAAAATTCCACATGAGACAAACCACCCAACTACACTACAATCAAAATTACCCAAGACAAAATTTAACCAATGGATGTATGCCTGTGTGTGTGTGTGTGTGTGTGTGTGTGTGTGTGTGTGTGTGTGTGTGTATGTATGTGTGTGTGTGTGTGTGTGTGTGTGTGTGTGTGTGTGTGTGTGTGTGTGTGTGTGTGTGTGTGTGTGTGTGTGTGTATGTATGTATGTATGTATGTATATATATAAATAAATATACTGTATGTGTGTGTGTGTGTGTATATATATAAAAATGTGTGTATATATATAAATAAATGTTTGTGTATATATATAAATAAATATGTGTGTATATAAATAAATATACTGTATGTGTGTGTGTGTGTGTGTGTATGTGTGTGAGTGACATACAAATAGACACTTACTCTGCAGCGGATGTTGACACTTTCTTCACCCGTCTAAGAAAAGAGGTGTTGGGGGGAAGAGAAAATGGAGAGGGGGATAAGTGCCAATAAAAATATGGTTATTTTCTTTTTTTCATAAGCTAAATTTTTGTTATAATTCAAATTTTTCTTATAATTCAAATATTTTTCATAATATATTTTTTTTTTTCATAATTCAAATTTGTCATAATCTAAATATTTTCATAATTCAAATTTTTTCCATAATCTAAATACAGTATTTTCATAATTCAAATTTGTCATAATCTAAAGATTTTCATAATTCAAATTTTTGCTATAATCTAAATACAGTATTTTCATAATTCAAATTTCTCATAATCTAAATATTTTCATAATTCAATTTTTTTTCATAATTTAAACATGTCGTGTTTTTTTTTCATAATTTATATTAACTTTTTTTTTGCACACTTCCATTTTTTTATATTTTGGAGGAGAGGTGGATAACTATGTATTCTACCTAAACTATCTTCATTTATTTTTTTCACAATCAATTTTTTTTGGGCAGAGGGGTAGGCCTATATATAAATGCCTTAAAACGGTTTCTTTTTCATTCATAATAAAAAAATTCTCAATCTAAATTTACTACAGTATTTCATAATTAATAAAAAAAAAAAAAAATTGGGGGGGGTGGTGTAGGAATAATAATAATACGTTTAAAAAAAAATGGAGCGAGTGCCTAAACTTATTTTTGACAATATATAGATTTAAAATAATAATAATAATAATACTTTCTGGACATTTAAACACACAACACAACAAACTTATTAAGGGAACAGTACAGTATTGGTAAATCTGGAGCAAAATGATTCCTCCAAAATATTCTAAGCAACAATAACAATAACAATAACAATAGGATATTTTTATTATCTTTATGTGAGAGAGAAAAAAAAATGAGAGAGGAAGGGAGAGAGAAAGAGAAAGAGAAAGAGAAAGAGAGAGAGAGAGAGAGAGAGAGAGAGAGAGAGAGAGAGAGAGAGAGAGAGAGACAGACAGACAGAGAGAGAGAGAGAGAGAGAGAGAGAGAGAGAGAGAGAGAGAGACAGACAGAGAGAGAGAGAGAGGGAGAGAAAGAAAGAGAGAGGCACAGAGAGAGACAAACAGACAGACAGAGAGAGAGAGAGAGAGACAAAGACAGAGAGAGGGAGAGAGTAAGGTTAGGAGGAATCAGAAGCCTCCAATTCTCATACACAAATCAGGTCCTATTGTTGTTGTTGTTATTGTTGTTTATTGATATACTCTGGAGGACTCAAAATACTCCAAATATACCCAATATATACTATGCCTTTAAATAAATTAGTATTATTAGTAACACAATTATTATCACAAGCTTAAAGCAATTATAATTATAAATAATATATCATACGAATAATTAATTGGTTATAATTATTTTTATTATTATTATTAGGCTTTATATAAATTAATTAAAAGCTGAAGCACTTACTGTAAATAAAAAATATGTTTTCATAATTATATAAATATTTTATATATATATACTTACTTATATAAATACTAACTTATATTAATTTTATAAACATTATATATTTATACTTGATAAATTCTCTCTTCACAAATTATATAGACCTAAAAACTACTACTACTTATTCTGAGGTTAGCATAGGCCTATCCCAGTTTAGACTAGTCCTATCCACTTAACATAGACCTAATAATTACTACATACACTCTCCTCTTTTTATTATGTTAGGTTAGGTTGGTGAAGGGGTCGCATAAAGTGAATTTTGCATAAAGTAAATTGCACATTTCCATAACAAATAATGGAACTTTAACTTGAAAATAGAGCCTCCTTGTTCCTGTTAATTGCATTTATTTCATTTTTTTCATGATACGCACTATTTCAAATTCGCATAGGCTTCTCTTGGTGTTTTTAGGCCTACCCAGTGTACACTAGTCCTATCCACTTATAAAATAGCCCTATCCCCTTATAAAATAGGCCTAATAATTACTAGTATTGTCACTACTTACTCTGTAATTATAGGCTTCTCTGGATGTTTCTTAGGCCTACCCACTTATAAAATAGTCCTATTCACTTATTAAATAGGCCTATCCACTTATAAAATAGGCCTAAATATTACTACTTACTCTGTTATTATAGGCTTTTCTGGGTGTTTCTTAGGCCTACCAGGTTTACACTAGTCCTACCCACGTATAAAATAGGCCTAAATATTACGACCACTTATAAAACAGTCCTAAATAGTCCTACCCACTTATAAAATAGTCCTAAATATTACTACTTACTCTGTAATTATAGGCTTTTCTGGATGTTTCTTAGGCCTACCCACTTATAAAATAGGCCTAATAATTACTAGTATTGTCACTACTTACTCTGTTACTATAGGCTTCTCTGGATGTTTCTTAGGCCTACCCACTTATAAAATAGGCCTAAATATTCCGACTAACGGTACTTACTCTGTTATTATAGGCTTCTCTGGGTGTTTCTTAGGCCTACCAGGTTTACACTTGAGTGGTGAGGATGGAGTTTTGTCTCGGGAGCCCACCATGAAATGTGAGAAGATTTCCGTCTGTTTGAGGAGGTAGTCGAAGCGGCGGGAACGGTCCGACTCCATCTTGGTCTCGTACTCGACCCCAACGGCACCCCCACCCCCACCTCCACCCCCGCCCGCACCACCCGCCCCGGCATCCCCACCACCCCCGGTTTTGTTGTTGGACGAGCTGGTTTCTTCGGACGACGAATTCTGTGAGAAAATAATTAAATACAATAATTCTATTAACAAAATAATTAAATACAATAATTCTGTTAACAAAATAATTAAATACAATAATTCTGTTAACAAAATAATTAAATACAATAACATAAACATACGGCAGGTATTTATTGAAGGAATTGCCGTTTTGTAGCAGTGTTGCCAGATCTGGCTGGGTCCCAGTGTTTTGCCCCGGTCATTTTACGTACTTTACCACGGTTATTTCCCGGTAGTTTGATGCGGTCTAGGGTTAGGTCCCGTTAGTCTACTGTGTTCTAGGTTAACGTTAGGTCAGGCTAATTTCAAAATGGAAATGTGGCATTTGTGGAGGAAATGCCATAGAAGAATATAGGATAAATTTACAGAAGAACTGTGTTCACTATATTGTATATTTAGTATTTTGGACCATTCTAACACACTTTTCATCTATGGTGTTTCTCTCGTTTTCAAGATATGCCCTGTTTACAAACATAATTTGGAAACTAGTCTGACCTGACCTGACCTAACCTAGACCACAACAGACTACAGGGACCTAACCTGGACAAACTACAGGGTATAACCAAGTGACTGGGGCAAATTCCCAGGACCTAACTTAGCCAAATGTGGTAATACTGCTCAAGAAAAGTCCACTTCTGTAACAATACCTTAGTGGGAAATGAAAGTAGAAAACACAAACACAATAACGGTAATTCTTCCAATATTTACCAAAAAACTATGCAATAACGGTAATTTATTCAATATTTACCCAACATTCAAAAACATTCATGGTGTATACGATGGCGTGGTACCGATACGATGGCTCTGTAGTCTATGGAACCATCGTACAGGTACCACACCATCGTATACACCACGGAGGTTCTTGCATATGACCCGTGTTTTGTAGTTAGCAATATTCAAACACATTCATGGTGTATACGATGGCGTGGTACCGATACGATGGCTCTGTTTGTCTATGGAGCCATCGTACCATCGTATACACCACGGATGTTCTTGCATAATGACCCATGTGTTTCGTAGTTAAGTTAGCAATATTCAAAAACATTCATGGTGTATACGATGGCATAGTACCGGTACGATAGCTCCGTTGTCTAAGAAGCCATCGTATACACCACGGATATTCTTGCATACCTCAAAATAAGATCAAATAAAATAACAATAAAAATAAAAATAATGGCTTCACTTCCTTTTATTCATTTACCTTCAAATTTATACATCTAATACACAATTAATTATACATATCTATACATATTCATACACAAAAATAAAAATAATAATAATAACAATAAAAATAATAATAATAATGGCTTCAATCTTTCGTTTTTTTATTTAACGTTACCTTCCTATTTATACACTTAATATACACTTAATTATACATATTTATACATATATATACTCACTGAATTCTCGCCGACCTCCATCGGTTCTACGGCATCATCATTATCGGACATTATAACCGAATAGTGAAGGTTTTAGTCAAGAAAATATGAATTAAAATTGAAGACAAGTGTGTTTGGGTTTTGTTGTCTCTGTCCTCAGCCCGGCAAACCTGTGTACAGTGTTACCAAGTCAAGGGTTTAAAGTGTGTTATTTTGCTACATTCGCGTAATATTAGTACTCCCGCACCCCTCTAAACCCCCCCCCCCAAGCTTGTCCCCTACTCCCGCACCCTCCTAACCCCCCCAAGCCTGTCCCCTATTCCCCTACTCCTACTAAGTCAGGGTTTTTTAGGTGTGCTATTCTGCTACATTCGCATAATATTAGTACTCCCGCACCCCCCTAATTCCCCCCCCCAAAAGCCTGTCCCCTATTCCTGCACCCCCCTAAATTTCCCCCTCCAAGCTTGTCCCCTATTCCCCTACTCCTTCCAAGTTAGGGTTTTTAAAGTGTGCTATTTTGCTACATACACGTAATATTAGTACTCCCGCACCCCCATAATTTCCCCCCAAGACTGTCCCCAACTTTTGCACACACACCCCCCACCCCCAATTAAGCCTGTCCCCTACTCTCGCACACCCAACCCCCCCAATTAAGATATTCAATATTACTGGAGATTTTACATGATTATATATATATATTAGGATTATAGTCTATTATATATTCTTACATAATTATATACCCAACAAAAATAATAGACTATAATTATTAGGATTATAGTCTGTCATATTTATATATACCCAGAATGGATTACTAAATACTCTCATTTATATTTATAGCGGATTTTTTTCGCCTAGTTGGCATCGCTGAACACCAGGTCACGTGACACAACAAGCCAAACGCGGAACAAGCCAAACGCGGGAGTCAAATGAACCCCTATACTAACTTTTACTATCTAAATTCTATTATATA
>JAWZYT010003130.1:100000-125000 GCA_034508575.1 Petrolisthes manimaculis | reverse complement strand
TCCATCATCTACCAACATTACTACCCTACCAACATTATCATCTACCAACATTCCTCCACTTCCATCATCTACCAACATTATTACCCTACTAACATCACCATCTACCAACATTACTACCCTACCAACATCAACTACCAACATTCCTATTTCACCAACATCTACTACCAACATTCCTCCACTTCCATCATCTACCAACATTATTACCCTACCAACATCAACTACCAACATTCCTATATCATCCCCATCTACCAACATTACTACCCTATCATCACCATCTACCAACATTACTACCCTACCAACATCGACTACCAACATTCCTCTCCCACCATCAAATAATAATAATAACAATAATAATAACAATAATAGAAATAATAATAATAATAATAATAGTGAAAATAATAATAATGAAAATAATAATAATAATAATAATAATAATGAAAATAACAATAATGAAAATAATAATAATAATAATAATAATGAAAATAATAATAATAATGAAAATAATAATAATAATAATAATAATGAAAATAATAATAATAATGAAAATAATAATGAAAATAACAATAATGAAAATAATAATAATAAAAATAACAATAATGAAAATAATAATAATAATAATAATAATAATGAAAATAATAATAATAATAATAATTTAGAACCAGGACTCAAAAACTCTCTCAGTAGCCTCTCACCGGGACCCAAAGAGTCTCTCGCTAGCCTCTCACCGGAACCCAACGACCCTCTTACTAGCCTCTCACCAGGACTCAAAAACTCTCTTACTAGTCTCTCACCGGGACCCAAAGACCCTCTCCCTAGCCTCTCACCGACCACCAAAAGACCAGTATCAGTACCTCTCCTTAGCCTCTCACCGGGACCCAAAGACCCTCTCGCTAGCCTCTCACGGGGACCCAAAAGGCCAGCATCAGTACCTCTCCCTAGCCTCTCACCGGGACCCAAAGCAACAGATCTCCCTAGCCTCTCACCGGGACCCAAGGAAACTCTGCCTAGCCTCTCACCGGGACCCAAAATGGAAGATGATAAATTATTTCTTGAAAGTTTATCTGCGGTAATGAATGATCTCCTGACCTTCACAAACAACACTAACCATCGTACTCCCGAACCCGACCATCGTATTCCCGAAGATAGCCATCGTATTCCCGAAGCCGGCTATCGTATTTCCGAAGCCGGCCATCGTACTTCCGAAACTAGCAATCATCGTACTCCCGAAGATGGCCATCGTATTCCCGAAGCCGACCATCGTACTCTCGAAGATGGCCATCGTATTCCCGAAGCTAGCAATAATTGTATTCCCGAAGCTAGCCATCGTACTCCCGAAGTTGGCCATCGTATTTCCGAAGCTGGCTATCGTATTCCCGAAGCTGTGGACCAACCCATCCATCGTACTCCCGAAGCCAATCATAGTACTCCCGAAGCCAACCATCGTACTACCGAACCCAACCATCGTACTACCGAACCCAACCATCGTATACCCGAAGCCAGTCATCGTACACCCGAAGCCCTGGACCAACAATTATCACTACTAATACATCGTTACGGACAACAACAACAACAACAACAACAACAACAACAACCTTCCTCAATACACACCAATATAACACAACGTCTTCGTAATAACTTTAAACTATTGGTACAACTTTGTCTACCAACACAAATCTATAAAGAATGGGGATGGAAACATTATACAGCTGATATGATACTCAGAGAACTTATTATTAATTCAAATAATAATAATAATAATAATAATGGTAAGTAATTAAGTTAAGTTAAGTTAGGTTAAGTTAGGTTAGGTTTGGTTAAGTTAGGTCACACATGTTTAAAAGTTAGGTTAAGTTAGGTTAGGTTAAATTAAGTTAGGTTAGGTCACACATGTTTAAAAGTTAGGTTAGGTTAGGTTAGGTTAGGTTAGGTTAGGTTAGGTTAGGTCACACATGTTTAAAAGTTAGGTTAGGTTAAGTTAAGTTAGGTTAAGTTAAGTTAGGTCACATATGTTTAAAAGTTAGGCTAGGTTAAGTTAAGTTAGGTTAAGTTACACATGTTTAAAAGTTAAGTTAAGTTAGGTTAGGTTAGGTTTGGTTAGGTTAGGTCACACATGTTTAAAAGTTAGGTTAGGTTAAATTAAGTTAAGTTAAGTTAGGTTAGGTCACACATGTTTAAAAGTTAGGTTACGTTAGGTTAGGTTAAGTTAGGTTAAGTTAAGTTAAGTTAGGTCACACATGTTTAAAAGTTAGGTTAAGTTAAGTTATTATTATTATTATTATTATTATTATTATTATTATTATTATTATTATTATTATTATTATTATTATTATTATTATTATTATTATTATTATTATTATTATTATTCCTCAGGTGAGCGTTGTAACAGCACATCGTCAACGGCTTCAAATTTACAAGAGCTAGAAGATGATGTATTTAGTCCGCCATCTTGGTACGCCTCAACCAATGACGCCTTCTGTAGTGAAAACTCTTCTATACACACCACTACACACACACAGTATACTTCTACCTCATTTACACACTCTGGTACACACACAGATGCATATTTGTCCACCCTGGCACATTCTGGTATACGTACACACATTTCTACTCACTCAAATGTACCCACACACATTCCTACACACTCAAATGTACATACACACATACCTACACACTCAAATGTACACACACACATTCCTACTCACTCAAATGTACATACACACATTCCTACACACTCTAATGTACACACACACATTCCTACACACTCAAATGTACATACACACATACCTACACACTCTACTGTACACACACATGCTCGTCACACACTCTTACACACACCCACACACCCTATCACACAAGTAAGCACACCCACTACACACACACACATTCCTACACACTCTAATACACATACACACACACCCTATCCTGACACACACACAAACACACACCATACATAGTTACACACACACACACACACAAACACACACCATGCAGAATTACACACACACAAACACACACCAAACACACACATACATACACCATAAAGAATTACACACACCATAAAGAATTACACACACACACACACCATAAAAAATTACACACACACAAACACATTATTATTATTATTGTTATTATTATTATTATTAAAGAAAGACTCCAGATATTTTCCTAATATTAATTTATGTGATTATTATAATAAATATATTCTTAATAATAACAATTCATTTTCATATCCTTATACACACATACATTTATATTAAAAACGACGGCGGCGGCGGCGGTGCGTCGGCCATATTTACTGTTATGTCCCACTATCCTTTTATGCAAGCTGCCCGACTCGTTGGTCTGAGTCGAGGTTGGGTGGATACGTTGTTGGTGTTGGTTTCAGTGGCTGGCAGCAGCAGTGGGTCCAACAAGGTGGATTTACGAATCCTTTTGTCCGACCAGAACAGTTCCGCTTGCTTTGGCTTGGTTTCACCCAAGCCAACTTCGTATCCGATTGACGACCAGATGACGTCTTTAGGACACAAATTTGCTTCATAATATGAGAAAAGTGAAGGAAAAGTAGACCAATTTGTAGTATTTTCTTACGATTTTGTTTACAAACTTTCTTTTGTTTCTGCCCAATCCGTATCTGGACGACGAGAACACAGATTCTATGTATTTGGTCAGTTCTCGTCACTGAAACCAAGCGCTCCCAAGACGGTCTTGGTACCCCAATCCTCAGCTTGGACCACCAGATGACGTCTTAACTTGAACTTGGAGAGAGAGAGAGAGAGATAGAGACAAACATACATACAGAAATAAAGAGAGAGAAAGACAGACAGACAAAAATAAAGACAGACAAATATACATACAGAAATAAAGAAAGAGAGAGAGACACAGACAAACATACATACAGAAATAAAGAAAGAGAGAGAGACAGACAGACAGAAATAAAGAGAGAGAGAGAGAGACAGACAGACAAACATACATACAGAAATAAAGAAACAAAAATAAAGATAGACAAACAGAAGTAAAGAGATATAAAGAGAAATAATTTAATACCCCGTTGAAAAGCTAAAAAACACACACACACACACACACACACAACACGCTTTGTTTTGTTTTGGTTTATTTCTGTTTAACACACACACACACACACACCGTAAGTATATATTGACCTTGTGTGTGTATATATGTATGTATGTATGTGTATGTGTGTGTATAATATGTGTGTGTATATGTGTGTGTATGGGTGTATATGTGTGTGTATGGGTATATATATGTGTGTATGTATGTGTATATATGTGTGTGTGTATGTATGTGTATAATGTGTATGTGTGTGTGTATATATGTATGTATTTATGGTATTTTTACAGTAAACCTGGGTTCAGTAAAACGTATATATTAGTATGTTTTACCACTAATTAGGACCATTCTAAGACTATTTTCTTCAATGGTGTTTCTCTCGGAAATGCCCCGTTTTCGAGATATGCCCAGTTTTCATACCCCATACAAACTTGGGGGAGAGCCTGGGAATCCGGGGTTTTGGGTGGGAGAAAACATGCTGTACACTATGGCGTTGCCTTTATAATACACTTCTTAACTTTGTGTCTCTTAGAAATGAATAGTTTTCGAGATATGCCCCCGTTTTCATGCCCCATACAAACTTGGGGGAGAGCCTGGGAATACGGGGTTTTGGGTGGGGGAAAACACTATCAGTGTTGCAAATGTTGTAATATTCACGCCATTTGTGGCTGTATTGGCTATATTTTGTTTTGGGAATACTGTGTTTGAGCGTCCTGTATCCATCTATGTTCCTGGATATTTACCCGGTAACTTCTTCTATTTGTTATACCGGTTTTATGCCCAGGTTAGGCCCGGTAGTTAGACCAGGTTAGGTCCCGGTAGTCTGTCGTGGTCTAGGTTAGGTTAGGTTAGGTCAGGTTAGGTAATACTAATTCCCAAAATAACCATTTTATTTGAATATTTAGCCCAACCCAAGCCAACACGTGTTGTAACGCTGCTGTTTGGGCTAAAATTGTATTTTATTGTATCGGTCTCGAAAACTTTATTTCGCTTTTATTTCCGGTTTCAAGTGTTTATTTAAGACAATTACATATTATAAAGGCAACGCCATAGTGTACAGCATGTTTTCTCCCACCCAAAACCCCGTATTCCCAGGCTCTCCCCCAAGTTTGTATGGGGTATGAAAACTGGGCATATCTCGAAAACGGGGCATTTCCGAGAGAAACGCCATTGAAGAAAATAGTCTTAGAATGGTCCTAATTAGTGGTAAAACATACTAATATATACGTTTTACTGAACCCAGGTTTACTGTAAATTTACCGTATTTATGTGTATGTGTGTGTGTATATATGTGTATAATGTGTGTGTGTGTGTGTGTATATGTGTATAATGTGTGTGTGTGTATAATTTATATAATACGTGTGTGTAAATTGTGTATGCGTGTGTATATTGTGTATGTGTGTATAATGTCTATGTATGTATATATAATGCATGTGTGTATATTACGTATGTATGTATTTTTATATATTTTTTAAATTTGGTGTATATTACTGACCCTGTGTGTGTGTATGTGTGTATTTTGAGGTTAAATAACGTGTGTATATGTGTGTTTAGTGTGTGTATATGTGTGTATTTAGTGTGTACTGTATATGTGTGTATTTAGTATATATTTAGACCATTCTAAGATTATTATTAATGTTTGTATGTATGTATGTATGTATTCTAAGATTATTATTAATGTTTGTATGTATGTATGTATTCTAAGATTATTATTAATGTTTGTATGTATTCTAAGATTATTATTAATGTTTGTATGTATGTATGTATTCTAAGATTATTATTAATGTATGTATGTATGTATTCTAAGGTTATTTTCTTCTATGGCATTTCCTCCACAAATGCCCCGATTCCAAGATATTTAAATTTTGAAATTAGCCTGACCTGACCTGACCTAACCTAGACCACATCAGACTACCAGGACCTAACCTGTACAGACTACTGGGACCTAACCTGTACAGACTACTGGGACCTATCCGTGGTAAACTACAGGGACCTAATCGGCAATAGTCTAGATAAATACCAATTTCTTTTATTAATGTTATACCGTTTACACACACACACACACACAGCAATATTCACATATAGTTTTTTCACAAAGCTAACATAAAAAAAAAATAATAATAATAATAAATAAAAAAATAAAAAAAATTATAATAACAATAATAATAATAAAAATAATAATAATAATAATAACAAGAATAATAATAACAAGAATAATAATAACAAGAATAATAATAACAACATTAATATATAATAATAAAAAACAAAATAATAACAACATTAATATATAATAATAATAATAATAATAATAATGTGTTTCCAGAGTGGAGTAATGGCCAGCAGTGAGGGGGACGAAGGCAGGGCCCTACGTGTGGCCCTGAACCCTTTAAACAACAACAAGAACAACAACGACAACAGCATGGGGGTGGTGGAGGGCGCGTCATCAATCCTGGGACCCCCCATGTCACTCGTGGCCCCCTTCTCGGAAATCTCGCTCGCCCCCTCAACACCCCCCTCGTCTTCGGCTCCCTCTTCCTCGTCACCCTCGTCACCCTCGTCACTCTCACCCTCGTCACTCTCGAGGCCAGTACAGCGTGTGTTGTCAGTGTTACAAGCGGCCAACACTGACACAGAGAAGTTGGCAGCACTGCTATTTGTCACCATATTATTAAAAGACAAAAACAAAGCTAATAAGAATGATAATAAACAACAACAACAACACAGTGGAGAGTGTAAACAAAATAACAATGATAATAAACAACAACAACAACACAGTGGAGAGTGTAAACAAAATGATAATGATAGTAACAGTAAACAACAACAACAACAAGAAAATATTAATAGTAAACAACAACAACAGGAAGACAATGACAAAAACAGTAATCAACACGAAGACAATAACAGTAAACAACAAGAACAACAACAGGAAGACATAAACAGTAAACAACAACAACAACAGGAAGACAAAAACAGTAAACAAGAAAACAACAATGACGACGATGACGATAATATAATTCTTGACACACATACAGCACAAATATTACTCGAATCCATTGGTATTAAGTTTATATTACGTCTATTAATGAATAATGATAATGATAATGAAGGTTTATTTCAGAGTATTGCACTTAATGTTATTACAACTTTAATGTTTTGTGGGCGGGAGGATGTGGGTGTGGAGGAGGATGTGGGTGTGGGGAAGGGGGGGGATTGTGTGGGTGTGGGTGGGGATCGTACCAGCTTGGATAGGGATAGTATGGATGGGGATAGTGCGAAGGATAGTGTGGATAGGGACCGTACTAAAGTGAATATTGACCTAACCTTCCTCCACCCAGCCATCCCTACACTAACAAGCATCGCAATGAACCCTAAGCTACAGGAAACAGACCCCATACTGGTCAGTGATGCCTATGTGTGTCTGCAGGCCATAGTGTGTACCAAGCGAGGGCGCCGGGCCGTTCTTGAATATGGATCGGTGGTGGGGTCCATGGTTGACACATATACCAACGAATCGGGGGCCTATTGGGAGGACGCTGGACACATAGTTATGGCCCTAGTGTGTGGGGAAGGTCGACACACATGGTACACACGCACACACACACACGCAGACACGCATAAACACACACCCACAGACGCTCATACACCCACAGATACACATACACCCACACACACAGATACATGGAATACAAATACACACACAGATGCTGACACACATACACATACACACACAGACACACCCACACACACATACACCAAGTTAATGTGTTACGTGACGGGGGACTTTGCCAAACGTCACGACTCACAGAAATTTGTTTTGTGTGACACATTGATACACCTTCTGTACTCCATGCCCAGTGATGCCCTTGGTACACAGACTACTACTACTACTGCAGAAGGGGATGTAGAAGGTGCTGCAGCCCTTAATGCTAATAATACTACTGCAGAAGGACACACACACACACCTAATGAGTGGATGGACAACCTACATGTGGGTTTATCGGACATCATCTTCAGCAGACTCTCCCAGGGGCATCGTGACAGTGCCCTTAGACTGGCTGGTGCCGCTGTGGAGTGCCTGGGAGTGCCGTGGGTCCTACAGATTCCATACACACATACAGACACACACACAAATACAAACACCCCGCCCACCACCAAAGGGCGTCGCCTTCTGCTACTCCTAGTGCATCTTTCCTGTATTGAAGTACGTATGGGGCTTGAGGACAGGCCCTTTGTGGATGCCCTTAGCCATGCCGCCCTTCTGACCTCCTGCTACAGTATCCTGGAGGTGACGGTGGTGTTCCTTGTCAATGGAGACGCCCTACAATTCCAACAGAAGGAGAAGCAGCAGATGTATGCCGCTCTCAAGGGCGCCTTTAGTGCCATACTGGGATTCCTGAAGGAGGCCCCTATGGTGGTGGGTAACTCAACTTGTGACAACACCAATGACAACACCAGTCCACCTCCTTCCCACCATGACAACACCTCACACAATACCAACAACACCAATGCCAACACCAATGACAACACTAATGACAACACCACCAATACCAACACCTCGCACATTGACAACACCTCACACCATGCCAACACCACCAGTTCACCCTCTTCCCACATTGCCAACACTTCCCACAATGACCACAGCAGTGTAATGTTTGTGTGTGCAACTGTACGTGTGTTGGGTGCGTGGTTGGCAGAGGAAACAGAAGCCAACCGCACACAGGTATACGAAACACTCCCCTTCATTATACACACATGTACACACACCTTCCAACACAACCAACACCTACACAACACACACAAACAACAACAACAACAACACCCTGAAAACACACCCACAGGCAACAACAACAACAACAACGGGTGTAAACAACAGAAACAACAACAACAACAACAACAACACCCCCTACACCCTGAAAACACACCCACAGGAAACAATAAAGGGTGTCAACAACATCAACAACAACAACCCCTGCAACACACCCCACAACACCCCACCCCACACCACACCCCACACCCTCTACCGGACACCCTGCGTTTCCTACTACCCGGGTTGTGTCACCTCACGGCTGAAGACACCTCAAGAAACACACTCCTACACCTACACCTTGAACAACTCCTTTATCAATACCTTACACACCAATGGAATACAAACATTGCACATACACTAACAACAACACCAACAACACCAACACCAACACCATCAGTACAGACACCAACGACGACGGCGCCACGATGGTATGCAAGGACAGCGAACGCCCACAGATACGATGACCGCGACCACTGCGTCCCATCGATACACACGACCGACGACGAGTACCGCGAACACGACGACCCCCATACGACATCGGAAGACACGATCGCGTCCGCCAGCGAGGCCATCGTGACCGTAACCAACATACTCATGAACATAGTAGTACAGGAACCTCACCGTGTAAGAACAGACGCCTATTATCGTACATTATTAAACTGGATATTTATTAATGTTCCTAATATTCCTCCCAATGATCCACGCTACTTGAGGCTTTGTGGTAACCTGTGTGTACTGGGACTCATGATTATACGACACACACGCACCGATGCACACACAGATACACACGGTACCGATGTGCAGCGGCGACACACACACACAGACACACACAGCAACACCCACACAGAAGATGCTAAAGCCAGCCTAGCACATCTCCTAAGAAAACAACCACAACACACACACCAACACACAGACATGTCTCTGGTACGGTTCCTGAAGGCGACGGTTCGCTTCCTCTGGGACGCACACAACACCGAGGAGAGCGACGACAACGCGACCCTAGTGGTTTGCGACCAGTACCGACGACACTGGGACGACCTGGCAGACCTGTGGTACCTGGGCATACACACACTGGGACACCTCTTACCCGGAGACACGGTAATGGTCGATTTTCTGGTGTGTAGTGGCTGGCCTCAGAGTATTATACACACACTCATTCAAGTACGAGGTGGTCAGGAGGAGGGTGGGAGTGGTGATAGGAGGGGGGATGGTGGTGGGGGTGGGGATAGGAGGGGTCATGGTGGGGGTGGGGATAGGAGGGGTCATGGTGGGGGTGTTCGTGATGGGGGAGGACAGGGGATGGACAGGGAGGGACGTGGGGGTGGTGAGGGGGGTGATGGGGGTGAGGATGAGGGGGGAGCAGGTGAGGGAGGTGGTGTCGGACTTGATGAAGGACTGAGGGTGGCACTGGAGGACTTTCTGTGTCTGCTGGCTAAGTCCACACAGTCCGCACAACAAGAACTGATAGAGAGCGGAGTCTTGGATGTGTGTGTTAAACATGGACTTAAAGACTTAGCTAAGGTGTTTAATGTTATCCTGTAAACACACACACACACACACACACACACACACACACACACACATGGCCTAAGGTACACACACACACACACACACACACACACACACACACACACACACACACACACACACACACACACACACACACATACACACACACACACACACACACACACACACACATTCACATGGCCTAAGGTACACACACACACACACACACACATGGCCTAAGGTACACACACACACACACACACACGGCCTAAGGTACACACACACAGAACGTATTAAGGATTTCGTGTACGTTTTGTGAGTGAGTGAGTGTGTTCAGTATGTGTGTTTTGTAGTCATTAAGAATTTTGTGTGCATTTTGTATTTCTTAGGGATTTTGTGTGTATTTTGTATTTCTGAAGTATTTTGTGTGTGTGTATTTTTTTATTTCTTAGGATTTAAAGTGTGTGTGTTTTTGTATTCAATAAGGAATTTTGTGTGTGTGTATTTTTTTATTTCTTAGGATTTAAAGTGTGTGTGTTTTTGTATTCAATAAGGAATTTTGTGTGTGTGTGTGTTTTTTTATTTCTTAGGATGTGTTTTTGTATTCAATAAGGATTTTTTTTTTTTGTGTGTGTGTGTGTGTTTTGTGTTTACTGTATATTTATTAAGGATTGTGTTTTTTGTCTTCGAATTCAGAGTTTTTTTGCCTTTTGTATTTATTAAGAATATTTTGTTTTAAGATTCTGTATTATTTGTTTATATTTTATTCATAAATTAAGAATTGTATTTTAGTCATTATTGTAATATTTCATTAATTAAGTTTTTTAGTTTTTTCATTAACTAATAATTGTATTTTATTCATTAATTTAGTATTGTGTATTTTTTTTAAATTAATAATAGTATTTTATTAATTTAGGATTGTGTATTTTTTAAATGAATAATTGTATTTTATTAATTTAGGATTGTGTATTTTTTTAACTAAGAATTGTATTTACTTCATTTAAAATTGTGTATTTTTTGTAAAGTTTAGGATTGTTGTAATAATAATACAGTAGTGTGAATTTTGTAATGTATAGTGTAAATAGATTTGAATTTTCAACTAATTGTGTATATAATTTCCTTGTCTGTGTGTGTGTGTGTGTGTGTGTGTGTGTGTGTGTGTGTGTGTGTGTTCCTCTATGTCTCTTTGTATGTATGTATGTATGTGTGTGTATGTGTGTGTGTGTGTGTGTGTGTGTCTCTCTCTCTCTCTCTCAAGGTTTCAAACATATTATATTTCTTTAATCAATTTATTTGTTATTTCACATATAATAAATCTTACGTATATTTTATTTAATTTTATATGAAATTCTTGTGGAGGTATTTTCTCATCTCTCCTTAATTTTATGTATAACTTGAATTACCATTTCTATATCATACAGTTATACACTACCGGTATATTAATTGCCTATAGTAATGTTATACTTTTACCATAACAGTGACACAAGTTAATTTTATGTATAACTTGAAATACACTCTTTACAGTATATCATACATAATTATATACACTATGTTAACTAACCATACACCGGTAATTATATACAGTAGTTATCCTTTTACCATAATAAAATTTAATACTGTATGTGTAAGAAACTCAATGACTGAATTAATTACAGTATCTTTATTATTATTATTATTATCTTTATTATTATTATTATTATCATTATTATTATTATTATTATTATTATTATTATTATTATCATTATTATTATTATTATTATCATTATTATTATTATTATTATTATTATTATTATTAAAATTAGACCAGAGACACAAAGGTGAAAGTGTTCATGCCCTCCACACCTTCTGCTGTGCCGCCTACAGGAGTGAACACAGATGGAGACTGACGCAGGGGGGTCGAGTTAGCCAGGGGCCTCCATCATTGCTGCCCTTAGAGACCACGAAGCCCTTTCTCTTTCTCCTGACGGGGGAGGTTGTTCCATGGACTTGTGTATTCCTGAAGAAGGTGGTGAAGGAATGTCCGTACCAAGGGCGTGGGGGTTAGGACCAAGGGCGTGGGTATCTCTTGGCTTCTGCAGGTGGTGGGTGACAACTTTACGACGCCCTAACAACTCCTGTAGGTGCTGTAGTGACCTTCCTGACGGTGGTGGTATCTGAATGGTGATCTGATTGCCTGAATTAGCATTGGCACCGACATTCAGATTATTAGTATTGATGTTGTTGTCATTATTATTGTTATTATTATTATTGTTGTTGTTTATGTTGTTTGCGATGTTGGAGACGGCAGTAAACAAACCAACACACACAGAGAGAAATACAAGTTGGGATATGCTCACTGCTGCGGCATCTACTGCGTCCGGACACCCTCCTCCTGCACCTACACCCCCACCCCCACCCACGGGAAGGTACATGACGGCTGGGGCCTCACGACGCATGCGCACCCACTCCACACCCACACCTTCACCCTCACTACCCACACCTTCACCCACACCTACATCCACACCCTCACTACCCACACCCACATCCACATCCACACTCACACCACCCACATCCACATCCACACCCTCACCTTCACCACCTACACCCACACCCTCACCCACACCCACATCCACATCCACACTCACACCACCCACATCCACATCCACACCCTCACCTTCACCACCTACACCCACACCCTCACCCACACCCACACTCACACCCTCACTACCCACACCTTCACCCACACTACCCACACCTTCACCCACACTCACACCCACACCCACACTCACACTCACACCCACACCCACACCCTCAACTTTATCTTCATGTTTTCTGAATGTGTGGGTGGAAAAATTATCTTGAAATTTGCTTGCGTGTTTCTTGAATCTATTACTTTGAATTTTGCTTGCGTGTTTCTTGAATCTATTATTTTGAAATTTGCTGGCGAGTTTCTTGAATCTATTATTTTGAAATTTGCCTGCGTGTTTCTTGAATCTATTATTTTGAAATTTGCTTGTGTGTTTCTTGAATCTATTACTTTGAAATTTGTTTGTGTGTTTCTTTAATCTGTGGGCAGCCAAATAAATATCCCAAATGTTTTTATCAGTTTCCTTAGTTTTCATTGTGGAGGGAAAAGCATCTTGAAGAATATTGCCAGCAGTGTGTTGTTGAATATAAAATAATAATTCTCGGTGTGGCGGTGTTCCATTTTGACTTATTATTAATTCAGGATTTTGAATACTTGCTGTACCTTCTGTTTTGTATTTAGAGGTGAAAGGCTTTTGTATTTTGTATTTGGAAGTGGAAGGCTTTTGTATTTTGTATTTGGAAGGCTTTTGTATTTTGTATTTGGAAGGCTTTTGTATTTTGTATTTGGAAGTGGAAGGCTTTTGTATTTTGTATTTGGAAGGCTTTTGTTGTGGATGTGTTTGTGAGTGACAGAGCGGCTTGTGAGTGTTGTAGTTGTTGTTGTTGTTATGAGGATAAATAGGACAGTCTGTGAACCATTCCTTCACCTTGGTCGTGTTTAGGACTCCTCCCTTCATCACCACCTCCCGTCTCATCTGAGGAAGGCGACGACGATGTTCCTGTAGTGTCAAAAGCAGTACCTGACGCAGCAGTACCTCCTTCTCCTCCTCCTCCTCCTTCTCCTCCTCCTCCTCCTTCTCTTTCTCTTTTTCCTCCTCCTCCTCCTCTTTCTCTTTCTCTTTTTCTTTCTTCTCCTCCTCCTCTTCCTTCTCCTCCATCTCTTTCTCCTTCTCCTTCTCCTCCTTTTCCTCCTCCTTCTTCTCCTCCTCCTTCTCTTTCCCCTCCTTCTCTTTCTCCTCCTTCTCTTTCTCCTCCTTCTCCTTCTCCTCCTCCTTCTCCTCCTCTTCCTTCTCCTTGTCCTTTCGTGGGGTCATTCGAAGGACACGTGCCTCCTGAAGGACCTTTAGTATCTGAGTGAGGACTTGAATACCTCTTTGTGTGCCTCCTGCCTCCCGAAGAAGGCCTTGTAATGCCTGAGGGAGGACTTGTTGTTGTGGTGTCTTCTGAGAGTCTTTACGTGTCCCTTGAGAGTCCAGGGAGCCATTAAAGTCCTCCTGAAGAAGACTGAAGTTTGTGTGTTCATATTGGAGTCCCATCACACTACTCCTTCCTTCACACACACACATACACACTAACACTATAATACACACTAACATTATTACACACACTCAACACCACTACCCCACACACAACTTTACACACACACACACACACCACTACCACACACACTGACAACTTTACACACACACACACACACACACACACCAGTCACTGACACACTTATACTCACACTGCTACACACACACACACACACAACTTTACACACACCAGTCACTGATATGGTTACACACACATACACACACACATACACCACTCACTGATATGGTTACACACACACACTGACAACTTTACACACACATACACACACATACATACACCACTCACTTTAACTCAATCCTGTAAAGATACAAATAGGTTATAAGAACACACACACATACACACACACACACGGCCACGCATGCGCATATACGTTACTCCACTCCAACGACGATATGTATGTATGTATGTATGTATAACGGAATCAGTCAACCAATATATGAAATTTCCCTACCTCTCTCCCATGGAGTTAGAATAGGAGGAGGCGGCCCGCGCGTTCATTTGGGTCTCAGTGGAGTGAAGCCAGTCAGGTCCTCAGAAGCCAACGCCTAGTATTGGCAAGAAAGGCTGACCACTCATAGTACCCATACAGTTTACCCATATTCCTCACGATGTTTATTCATTTTTAATTACGGTATGACATGTATTTCGTATTCTTTAATTAATAACATACAATTCACACATCTTTCAATAATATAAATAGAAATTTATAAATTACTGACCTATCACTCTATACCAAATTGGCCACTGAAATGTATAAGTTTTGTATATATTTGTCAACTCTTTACTTTCACTTTGGATGCCAACTTCTTAGTAATTTGTTTGGCCTTATATACATATTTCACCTGCAAATATGATTCAGCAACTGCCTTAATTAACTAATTCAAGTGATTATCAGTCGTACATGTGGCCAGCTAAAGTAGAAAATATGTATTTGTGGGCATAATATATTAACACTGATATTATTATTTTGCTACAATCTACCCTCTCCAAAGTGGTGCTGGACCCTCATTCCCTAAACAGTTTTTCTGATGTAATACATATATCAATTACATCATCAGATGGATACACCAAGTTTACTCTGTCTTTAAGTTTTACCAAGGAAAGAATATGTTTATCAGTCTTGTCTGAGTTTAGGGCAACAATGTATGGTTCACAATACAAGGACTTCATTAACATATATATCAAATCCTGCTATATACAAAACTATCTTATTTGTACACTTTGAGAGATGAGACTGACTTGGAATATACATGTATTCCTCTGACTCTTCATTAACAGAATCAGATAATATCCTACTTTTCAGAACAGAGTCATTGATTACCTAAAGAGAAATATTATTTTTAATATTTCTATATAATTGGAATAATATATAATTGGAACAGAATCCAATGGTATGCATTTCCTTGGAATAATAGGCATGGTTAAGTAACCGATCATCCTAACTAGGGAGGCAAAATGAATAATGCAATATTTAATGATACATGTAATGCCAATTACAGTTACACTGGGAAGGAAGCCAACTCTTATACTGTATATGTCATGAAGTCGGAAAAAGAAAAATAACTGAATTATTGTTGTATATTCAAAACCATGACATTTTCAACCTTAGTGATGGGTTGGTGATGGGTCTCGCAAACGTAATCCCTTAATGAACTTCCTAATTGATAAATCGGTCCCTCCCTAAGTAACACACAAACACAGCCGTTTATTAATTTGTTTGGTGACCCTCCCTCACACGTAAACATATTTTACCACACCCAGATTGTACACACACATACACAAGCACACGCACACACACACACACGCATAGACATACACATGACATACTTTGATAACTGCATAAAAAGGAACTGCTTTACTGTATAATATGTTATTTCTTCACTCTGTCCTGACCACTGAAGATAGTGGTAGTGTTCACCCAAACTGTTTAGTGACAATATATATCATTGTCTGCAGAATGTATGAATTAATCACCTTTTGGGTGACATAAGTCATGGCCAGATTAATAATTAAGGAGCGGCTGGCGAGCTTCTTGCCAATCCCAATGTGGCTGACCTGACCTCACTTTTCTGACCGCGGGTCGTCTCCTCCTATTCTAGCTCCATGCTCTCTCCCTCCTCCTCTCCTCCTTTCCCTCCTCTCCCTCATCTCTCCCCCTCCCTCCCTCCTCCTGTCCTCCCTCCTCCCTACTCTCCTCCTTTCCCTCCCTCCTACTCTCCTCCTCTCCCTCCTCTTCCTCTCCCTCCCTCCTACTCTCCCTCCTCCTCTCCCCCTCTCCCTCCTCCTCTCTCCCTCCCTCCCCTCCCTCCCTCCCTCATACTCAAACGTCCTCTGCACACAATACGATACTGACGCGGTGAAAAGTTCCCTCCTGACGACGACGCTGTAGAAGGAGGAAATGAACAAAAGGGCACGAGGGAGGGCCTTGGTGTAATATACAGTAGTGGTGTCCCTTTTACTCTCTATCTGACGAAGGCACTGACGAAAAAGGAAGAAAAGGAAGAAAATAGCTCTATCTGACGAAGGCGCTGACGAAAAATCCTATATGGAACTCGTGAATGTGTTATAGATGGTGTTGTTGTTGGTGGTGCTGCTGAAGGAGGCGATGACGAAGTAAATATTGTGTTATGGAGGTATTTGGGTCACAAGGAAGGGCGTACAAGTCTCCTATGGAACTCCTGAAGGTGCTGGTGGTGGTAATGGTGGTACTACTGACGGCGACGCTGACGGAGGGAATAATACACTACCACAAACACTATTTCCTCCTCCTTCTGCAGCAGCCACCACGAGAGGTCCCCAGCAGGAGTACAAAGGGCGCCCTATCTAAAAACACACACCACTTACTACTGAAGATGTCTGAAGAAGGAGAAGAAGGAGGTGGTGGTAGTAGTGGTAGTGGTGGTGTTGGTGGTAGTGGTGGTGGTAGTGGTAGTGGTGGTGGTAGTAGTGGTAGTAGTGGTAGTGGTAGTGGTGGTAGTGGTAGTGGTAGTAGTGGTAGTGGTAATGGTAGTAGTGGTAGTAATGGTAGTAGTGGTGGTAGTAGTGGTGTTAGTGGTAGTGGTAGTGTTGGTGGTAGTGGTGGTGGTAGTAGTGATAATAATGGTGTAAATTTAAATAATAACACACACAACACTAACACACAACAACAACAACAACAACCACAACAAAAACAACAACAACAACCACAACAACAACAAAAACAACCACAACAACAACCACAACCACAACAACAACGAAATAACCTGAAGGTGTTAATGTACAGACAACTCCTCCAGGCGACGCTGCAGCACCATCAGGAACTCCAAGGGCATCACCAAGGAAAGAAGAAGACGAGAGAGAGGAAGAAGGGGAAGAGAGAGAGGGAGATAATGAAGGAAAGAAAGAGAGAGAGGGAAATAATGAAGGAGAGAAAGAGAGAGAGGAAGAGAGAGAATGAGAGAGAGAGGAAGATAAAGAGAGATGATGATATTAATAACTACAACAATAGCAATTACAACAACAACTACAACAACATCAAAACCAACAACAACAACGACAACAACAACAACTACAACACCAACGACAACAACAACTACAACACCAACAACTACAACAACAACAACAACAACTCCTTCACCCCCTTCGTCAGCCACAACACCCCCAGCAGGAGAGATACGAGGTGAGACATAGGGCTGATTGGGTTGGTTGGTAAGCTCACAAACCAAAGAATATTACCTCTGTTAATTATTTATGGGTGAATTATTTAATGAATTTGGTGAGTAAAGTATAGTGATTATTTTTATTTTTATTTTTATTATTATTATTATTATTATTATTATTATTATTATTTTTTTTTTTTTTTTTTTTTATTATTATTATTATTATTATTTTTATTATTATTTTTATTATTATTATTTTTTTCATTATTATTTTTTTCATTATTATTTTTTTCATTATTATTATTTTTATTATTATTTATATTATTATTATTATTATTATTATTATTATTATTTAATTTTCAGATCCTCCGGAAGGCGCAGCAGAAGGGAATCACCAGGAGGCGTCATGTATATTCCCTTGGGGGGGGGCACCACATCACAACAACAACAACAACAACAACAATGCCCCACTCCCTCAGACTCCGCCGGGGTATCCATAACACAAATGGCTTTATTATCAGTATGTCTAACTCTATTTAACATCATAGTCAACATCAACAACAACATAAACAATAATAATAACAATAACAACCTGAATGTCAACAATAACGTGGATAATAACAATGCACAAGTTTCCTTAGGTGTGAATAACGCTGCCCAAGTTAATGTTATGTTACCTCCACCTGTTGGGAAAAAAAAGAAAAAGAGAAAGAGAAAGAGGAGGAGGAAGAGGAGAGATATTATTGTTCCTTCCTCCTCCTCCTCCTCCTCCTTCTCCTCCTTCAATCCTGTTCCTTCATCCTCCTTCTCCTTCTTCTCCATCCCTGTTCCTTCATCCTACTCCTCTTCCTCCTCCTCCTCCATCCCTGTTCCTTCCTCCTCCTCCATCCCTGTTCCTTCATCCTCCTCCTTCTCCTTCTCCTCCATCCCTGTTCCTTCATCCTCCTCCTCCTTCTCCTCCTCCATCCCTGTTCCTTCCTCCTCCTCCTTCTCCTTCTCCTTCATCCCTGTTCCTTCCTCCTCCTTCTCCTCCTCCATCCCTGTTCCTTCATCCTCCTCCTTCTTCATCCCTGTTCCTTCCTCCTCCTCCTCCTTCTCCTCCATCCCTATTCCTTCATCCTTCAGGCAAATTTGGAGGAAGAGGAGGAGGAGGAGGAGGAGAGATATTATTTTTCCTTCCTCCTCCTCCTCTTTCTCCTCCTCCATCCCTATTCCTTCATCCTTCAGGCAAATTTGGAGGAATAGGATGGTGATAACAACTGTGGATTCCCTCAGCTCCATCCTTCAGCAAATGACGAAGGAAAATGAAGGATGGAAGGAAGGATGGAAAATGAGAAGGAAGGAAGGAAGGAAAATGAGGAGAAGGAATGAATGAAGGAAGGAAGGAAGGAGGGAGGGAGGGAGGGAGGGAGGGAGGGAAGGAAGGAAGGAATGAGGGAAGGAAGGAAGAATAAAGACAAAATATAATGACACCAAAATTAAACAAAAGAAAAGTCAAATTTTGAAATCCACGTTTTTTATGAGTGAATAAAAAAATAAAATAATAATAATAATAATAATAATAATAATAATAATAATAATAATAATAATAATATCCACCCACACTTTCCTTCCATTATAGTAAATATCTTGGTAATAAAGAACAACACGTGTATAATTTTGCACCACCTCATAATAATAATAATAAAAATAATAATAATAATAATAATAATAATAATTGAGGGGGTTGAGTTGACATAAGGTATTGTTGTTGTATGATTACGGTATATTTTGATATGATACTGATTTATTTATACGATGGAAGGAAGGAAAGTGTGGGAGAATATTAGATTATGACTGTACAACTTTAAATAAATAAACATTGTAATATAACTGAATGGATTTTGTTGTTGTTTTAGGATCAGAATAAATCTATATATTTTCACGATTATAAATTTTAATAAATATAAAATACATCTGAATTTAGTTTATTGTATAATTTCTCCACTATACATATATATAATTATACAGTAGTTTTTTTTTTTTTTTTTTTTTTTTTTTTTTTTTTTTTAATTAATTGTGCCGTAGCGTCAATCAAGATGCATGCAACAATTAGAATGAGAATTAAATTACACACACACACATACACAGCAGACAGAATCAATGAGAATTAAATTACTACACACACACAAACACAAACACACACACACACACACACACACACAGTAGACAGAATAAATGAGAATTAAATTACTACACACACACAAACACACACACACAGTAGTTCTAAGTTCATACAATCATTATAATTATTAGAATTAATGTCCTTTTTCATCCAATGTTTTTCTTCCCCCCACTTAACTCCCAACATTTAAATCCCCTCTTTCTTCCTGCCTTTTATTCCCATTCTTTTATTCCTACCTTTTAATTCCCATCATTTAAATTCCCCTCTTTCTCCCCATATTTAAATCCCCCTCTTTCTCCCCATCATTTAAATCCCCCTCTTTCTCCCCATCATTTAAATCCCCTCTTTCTCCCCATATTTAAATCCCCCTCTTTCTCCCCATCATTTAAATCCCCCTCTTTCTCCCCATATTTAAATCCCCCTCTTTCTCCCCATCATTTAAAATCCCCCTCTTTCTCCCCATATTTAAAATCCCCCTCTTTCTCCCCATATTTAAAATCCCCCTCTTTCTCCCCATATTTAAAATCATCCCTCCCTTCCACCACTTTCTTCCCCTCTTTTAAATCCCCTCTCTTCCTTCCCGCCATTTTTTCCCGCCATTTTTTTCCCGCCATCAGGAACAACCGCTCTGAACACACCAACAGCCTTCCTTGTTACGGAGTCCATGATTGTTTTAGCTAATCTGATGGCCCTCCCTCCCAAAGGCCCAATATTAATCTGATTGGCATTATTTATATTTGCATCTAAATTAGTATTGTCATTGTTGATGTTGTTGTCGTTGTTGTGGTTGTTATTACGGTTGTTGTTGTTGATGTTGTTTATTACGTTTCCCACGGCATCAGCCACCGACATCAGGGAACTCAGGAGGACCAAGGGCAGCGCCTGGAGGAGCCTCGAGCCCTTAGGTGAGGCACAGGGATCAGGGCGAGGTGGATTGATGGGTAAATACATGACGCCTTTACTACTACTACCACTACTACTACTACTACTTCTACTACTTCTACTACTACTACTACTACGACTACGGGTCACCCTTCTCTTATTACCATGTTCACTTTTACTACCAACACCAATACCATCACCACTACCACTACCAACACCACCACTACCAACACCACTACTACCAACACCACTACTACCAACATCATCACTACCAACAACAAACACATATTCTTCATTCCCTAAAATTGGTACCTTGTGTATTTTTTTCCCGCCAAAACTTAATATGATTTGAAGAGCCGCCTTGGGATCGCTACTGACGGCGTCGCTGAGGGAGTACAGGGCCTCCTTCACCCTCCACGAGTCATAGGTCCTTGTCCCTGCCTGCTGGGGGGGAGGAGGAGTCGATGTTACTTCGTCGTGTGTGTGTTTTTGAAGTTCCTTGATTTTCTTCTGGTTTTGGCGGGAAAGTAAGGTTGATTTCGCGCCATTTTTTGTCCATTCTTCTTTTGATTGTAGTTCGAATTGGTTTTGGCGGGAAAGTAAGGATGATTTCGCGCCATTTTTTGTCCATTCTTCTTTTGATTGTAGTTCGTATTGGTTTTGGCGGGAAAGTAAGATAGATTTCCCGCCATTTTTTGTCCCTTCTATCGATTGTTGTTCGAGGATTTTCTTCTGTTTTTGGCGGGAAAGTAAGATTGATTTCCCGCCATTTTTTACCTCTTCTTCCATTGATTTTAGTCCGTTTTGGTTTTGGCGGGAAAGTAAGATTGATTTCCCGCCATTTGGGAGTTCGTTGATTTTTTTCTGGTTTTGGCGGGAAAGTAAGATTGATTTCCCGCCATTTTTTGTTCCTTCTTGTGTTGACTTGTGGTTTTGGCGGGAAGGAGGAGTCACGTGTTGGTGAGAGGATCCATGTAAGGTGTTGGTTGTCATAGTAATTGATGATGAACAAATAACAACAACAACAACAACAGCAACAACAACAACAACAACCATCGCCTTGCAAGTGTTCATCTGCAACGCGAAATTGCAAACGTTAGTAAAACACACACGCACACACACACACACATACATACACACACACACACAAGGCAATTAGGGAATGATTGTAAATATCTGATTCAAATACATAAAAAAAGAACACACACACACGCACACACACACACACACACACTAGGCAATTAGGGAATGATTGTAAATATCTGATTCAAATACATAAAACACACACACACACACACACACACACACACACACACTAGTTAATAAGGGAATTATTATAAATATCTCATTGAAATACAAAAATAAAAATAATTACTGTACTTTGATTAATTAAATAATAAAATGTCTCACCTTTTCTATAAACGAGGAATGCGAGAATAATAATAAATTATTAATATATAACCACAACTTTCAACCAAAAATAATTATATATTTTATACCAGTATATTAACTGTGTGTGTGTGTGTGTGTGTGTGTGTGTGTGTGTGTGTGTGTGTGTTAGAATAGCGGTTATAGTATGTGTGTGTGTGTGTGTGTGTGTGTGTGTGTGTGTTAGAATAGCGGTTATAGTGTGTGTGTGTGTGTGTGTGTGTGTGTGTGTGTGTGTGTGTGTGTGTGTGTGTGTGGACATGCTAGACCTCTTGTTACGCGTGTGTGTGTGTGTGTGTACAGTCCACTCACTGAACCAAGGACTGTGTGTGTGTGTATATACGCTAGACCGCGTAGGTGTGTGTGTGTGTGTGTGTGTGTGTGTGTGTGTGTGTGTGTGTGTCATTATAACTGCTTAATTCTGACCCACTCTATTGTCCTATATTTACACCCTTAAAAATATAAATAATAATAATAAAAATAAAAATAATAATAATAATAATAATAATAATAATAATAATAATAAATAGACAACATAATAACACGCACTCATTACAACAACAACAACAACAAAAATAACAACAGTGCAAAAAAACAAAAAACGAGGGATTTCTAACTATTTTTCTTCTTCTTCTTCTTCCTTCCTTCTGCAGACGACTATTTCAGGAGTAAGGGCAAGGAGGGGGGCGTGGTCAAGGAGGGGGCGTGGTTAAAGAGGGGGGCGTGGCTAGAAAGTCTTTAAGGGCGACCATTGTATCTTTAGCAGTCACAGCATAAGCCTTACGTGACAAACAATTATAATATTTTCTTTTTTTATTATTATTATTATTATTATTATTATTATTATTATTATTGTTGTTGTTATTGTTATTATTGTAATTATTATTGTTTTTATTATTATTATTTTTATTATCATTATTATTATTATTGTTTTTATTGTTTTTGTTATTATTAGTTTTATTATTGTTATTATTATTATTATCATTATCATTATTATTATTATCATTAAACTTATCACTCATTATTACATTATTATCATTGTTATTATTACCAGCAACGAAAATATCATTATTACTATTATTATTGTCATTTTTGTTGTTATTTTTATTATTATTATTATTATTATTATTATTATTATTATTATTATTATTATTATTATTATTATTATTACTTCTTCTTCTTCGTCTGGGTGGAGGTAATTGAACATTGACTTGATTACCATTATTACTATTACTCGCCACATTAGCATTATTACTCGCTAGATTACTATTACTATTAACATTATTATTATCATTATTATTATTGATATTATTAGCTATATTGGCCACCACATTAAATACAGTTATGGCCATTGAAGCGAAGGCCATTTGGGTGAGATAAGTGGCCATAGTGTCTGCGTAAGAGGGACAGGTTGAAAGATGGCCCCCTCCCCCGCCCCCTCCTCCTGCACCCCCTCCTACAGGCAGGTACATGACGCCCTTTGTGTTTGAGGGTGGTGTTGTTGTTTGTTGTTGTTGTTGTTGTGCCCTTCGTATGACTCTGCTTTTGTTGTTGTTGTTGTTGTTGTTGATCTTTTGGTCTTTGTTGATGTTATTGTTGTTGTTGTTGTTGTTTACATCGTCTGTGCCTTCTGCAGTAGTAATATTCAGTTTCTCTTTATTCCCTTCAACCCCGTGTGTGCCTTTTCCACCTCCTTCTGTGTCTTCTGCAGTAGTAGTAGTAGTAGTAGTAGTAGTAGTAGTAGTAGTAGTAGCAGTAGCAGTAGTAGTAGTAGTAGTAGTAGTAGTAGTTATCAGGGCTGAGTAGATGCTGTGAAAATGGGACTGTCTAATTGAAGGCTTGTGTGTGTGGGCGTGTGGGCTGTGTGAGGGCGTGGGCGTGGTGTGTGAGGGCGTGGGCGTGGTGTGTGAGGGCGTGGGCGTGATGTGTGAGGGCGTGAGCGTGTTTGTAGCGACGTGGGCGTGTGGGGGCGTGTGGGTGGTAGATATGGGCGTATTTACATTAACCAAATTCACCAACCATTCTTTCTTCACGCCCTTCTTCATGCCCTTTGAGTTCTCCTTCAAGTGGGCCTTCAGAAGGAGACTAAGGGCTTCTCTCACGCCCTTCACACTCTCTTCGTAACTAAGGCTGTTCTCTGTTAGGCCTACGTCTGTTTTTTCTGTTGTTGTTGTCTCTTGTTTGCTGTTAGTAGATGAAGTGTCTGTTTTCTGTTCAAAGTTACCTGTGGAAATCTCTGTTAATTCGTCTGTTGTTTCTGTTGTTGTTGGTGTTGTCTCCTGTTTGCTGTTAGTAGATAAAGTGTCTGTTTTCTGTTTACGTGTGATCGTTGAATTC
>JAWZYT010003130.1:92500-95000 GCA_034508575.1 Petrolisthes manimaculis | reverse complement strand
CAATATTATTTTGATACTCGATTGGATAGATAATAATGGTTAATGTTTTGTACAGAATAAAATACTATTATTATTATTATTATTATGTTACTCGTATGGAAATATAACATTAATAATTTGTATACAGTTTAATAATAATAATAATAATAATAATAATAATTTTTTTGCATATCTGTGGTTTTGAATTGATATAGTTTGACGTGTATCATCGTAAAAATATCTCTAATCTTTACATCTGAATTAAAAATAAAACTTCTAAATCAAAGACAAAACTATAAAATTAAAAATACCTTTACTATTTCCTTTTAATGTTTTTTTTTGTGTATGTGAATTGACAGATGTGGAGAGGGAAGTTTCTCTGGGTACAGTAATTGGTTTGGCATTGTGGAAGAGAGTGGTACAAGAACAGGAGGAGCCACTGTGTGTATTAAACGCCTTCTGTGTCACCTCTCACTACACCTTCAATCACAACAGCACCGGCGACTGTTATTCTCCTATCACCGCTAGTGTTGTTCGTATACTCAGGTAACATAACATAACACATCATTTTGTTATTAGTGTTATTATTCTTTGTGTTATTCGTATACTGAGGTAACATAACACACACACACACACACACACACACACACACACACACACACACACACACCATTTTATTATTTGTGTTATTCCTTGTATATTTCTGTTGATATACCTTTTATTAATTTACTTTTTCGTATGTTATTAAACCTTTTTTTTATTTATATAATTATTAACTTGCTTTGCAGTCGTGGTGTGGGACAGTGGTTGGTGAGTGAGGGAGGTGGTAGTGGTGGTAGTGGTAGTAGTGGTGGTGTTGGGAGTAGTAGTAGTAGTAGTGGTAGTGGGGGTGTGAGTGGTAGTAGTAGTGGTGGTAGTGGTGGTGTTGGGAGTAGTAGTAGTGGTGGTAGTGGTGGTGTTGGGAGTATTGGTGGTGGTAGTGGGAGTAGTAGTAGTAGTAGTAGTAGTAGTGGGATATTAAAAGGTGAGGATATATTAGCAGCTTTTGAAATAGGAGCATCTCAACACACTATTCCCTGTAACTCACTTTATCCCTGTACACACACCTTCACTTTACAAGGCTAGTGTGTGTGTGTGTGTGTGTGTGTGTGTCCTGTGGTGTGTGTGTGTGTGTGTCCTGTAGTGTGTGTGTGTGTCCTGTAGAGTGTGTGTGTGTCCTGTGTTGTAGTGTGTGTGTGTGTGTGTGTCCTGTGTTGTGTGTGAGTGTGTGTGTGTGTCCTGTGTTGTGTGTGTGTGTGTCCTGTAGAGTGTGTGTGTGTCCTGTGTTGTAGTGTGTGTGTGTGTGTGTGTCCTGTAGAGTGTCTGTGTGTGTGTGTGTGTGTGTGTGTGTGATAGATAGATAGATAGATAGATAGGTAAATACATAAGGTGAAGTTAGTGAGTGACAATGTTGTATGTTAAATATTATATCATGTGTTTTGTTGTTGTTGTTGTTGTTGTTGTGGTGGAGGGGGGGGAGTGTAATTACAGACACACATAAAGGATTAAATGCTATGAATACAGAATCAAATGTTATGAATACAGAATCAAACGCTCATATGAATACAGAATCTATGTATACAGAATCCAACCCTATGTATAATAGATCGAAGGCTATGTATAAAAGATCAACTAATAATAATAATAATAATAATAGATCCAATTCTTACAATCCTTGGTGGTATTTAATTCCTTTTACAACCACTACAACCACAACACTGCCTCCTCCACTCAACCCCTTGGAGTTTATACTTAGGCGAGGACAGAAGGAATCGAATAGGGACCCCTTACTTTCCTCCTCCTCTTCCTTCTCTCCCTCCTCTTCCTCCTTCTCTCCCTCCTCTTCCTTCTTCTCTCCCTCCTCTTCCTCCTTCTCTCCCTCCTCTCCCTCCTCCTCCTCCTCCTCCTCCAGCTACGCCAGCAGGAGTGGACAGAAGGGGACCAAAAACAAGAAGGCCCTTGGAGTGAGGTTTCTAACAGCGTCCCCCAGCCATCAAGAGGCCCCATGTCCTACAGGAGGCGGTATACAATCTTTTACTATCCTTAACTTCCTTCTCGCTGCTTCCTCCCTCGCTGCCAACATCGTCAACAATAATAACAATAATAATAATAACAATAACAATAATAATAATAATAATAACAATAATGAGAACAATATCAACGTCAGTAATAACAATAACAATGCCAATAACGTTAATAACATCGATCTTAACCAAATGGGACGTAGAAAGAGGCACAGCAACAACAACAACAACAACAACAAAAACATCCCCCACAACAACAACAACAACAAAAACAACACCAACAACAACACCACCACCACCACCACAAACATCCCCCACAACACCACCACCACCAACAACAACAACAACACCAACAACACCAACAACACCACCACCACCAACAACAACACCAACAACACCAACAACAACACCAACAACACCACAACACCAACCCAATCTTCATGTCCAAAAGTCCCATT
>JAWZYT010003130.1:42500-82500 GCA_034508575.1 Petrolisthes manimaculis | reverse complement strand
AGTCGGGTTTTGCTGCTAAAGTCTATTCAATACTTGTGTTCCGCTGGCCTCTTATGCTTAGATAGATAGAAATAGATAGATAGACAGATAAGAGATAAATAGAAAGATATAGATAGAAATAGAGACAGATAGAGATAGATAGAAAGATATAGATAGAAATAGAAACAGATAGAGATAGATAGAAAGATATAGATAGAAATAGAGACAGATAGAAAGATATAGATAGAAATAGATATAAAGATATAGATAGAAATAGAGACAGATAGATAGAGGAAAATGGAACACAAGTTTTGAATAGAGTATAGTATATAATATATTATTCTATACTCACCACAATGAAGTAAGATGTGGGCAGAGGTGAGAGAGGTGAGATATATGTTTTTTGAGTAGATCTTGGTGGAAACACAACACAACACAACATATATACACCATAGGATAGTTCTCTGTGGAGTGACTGGAGTCTTACCTTCAACTACCTGACCTCCTTATTTATACAATACAAGTTACCGCCAAAACGTGATGTCATCTAAATCCTCCTTTCCCATTGGCTGACGTGTAAAGATGTGATTGGTTGAAGCCCAAACTAGCGTATAATCTGACTAACTATTCTTGGTTCGTGGCGACATGGATAGTTTGATGCTAATTACCCAATCAGTCCAGTATTGAGGGTCGTAACAACATATACACACACACATACACACATACAAACAACATACACACACACAAACACACACACATAAACACACTCTCTCTAATGCATGTATATATTATAATTATGTCTAGTATTGAGGGTCGTAAAAGTGTGTGTGTGTGTGTGTGTGTGTGTGTGTGTGTGTGTGTGTGTGTGTGTGTGTGTGTGTGTGTGTGTGTTATTGTTTTAAGTAGTGTGTAGCTGCTTGTAGTAAATTAAAAGATGGTAGTTAACGTGTGTGTGTGTGTGTGTGTGTTATTGTTTTAAGTAGTGTGTAGCTGCTTGTATTAAATTAAAAGATGGTAGTTAACCTATTTATTGTAAAGTTTATCATCTAAGGAACAGAGGGAAACTGTCAAACTCTTACGTGAGTTACTCCTATATGGATGATTATATTTGACCACAACTGTATATATGTATGTAGCCTATATGTATGTATGTATGTATGTATGTATGTATGTGTGTTAAAATGATAATATTGTTTATCATTTCAGTATTGGTGTTGTGGACTCGAGTGTACAAACAGATGAAACACTCAACAACAACAACAACAACAACAACACCATAGCGACGACGATGGAGAACAACAACAACCACCACGACCACAACAACGACAACAACAACCACAACAACAACAATGACAACAACAACACGTCCTCTTTCCCCACAACAACTTCTCCTTCTCCTCCTCCTCATACAACCACAACAACACAACAACAACAACAACAACTAAGACGATTCACTTCTCACCACCACCAACAACAACAACAACCACAACAACAACAAGAACAACAACATTTCCCAGAGTTTACTACTACTACTACTACTACTCCTACTCCTACTACTACTCCTCCTCCTCCTACTACTACTACTACTGCTACTCCTACTACTACTACTACTGCTACTACTCCTCCTACTACTACTACTACTACTACTACTACTCCTACTACTACTACTACTGCTACTCCTACTACTACTACTACTACTACTCCTCCTACTACTCGTACTCGATATACAAGGTCCCTCTCCAACCTTTTAGATCCTCCTTCGTATGAGATGGCCCTGGCTTCAATGAGTAAGGAACAGGTTAGGTATCTCAAGTCAGAGATTAACCTGTATACACACACACACACTCACACACACACACACACATACACACACATTCACATAAGCTGAGTTGATGATGTTTACCATTTTTTTTTTTTATAATGTATGCACTCACACACACACACACACACTCTCTCTCACATTCACTCTCTTTCTCTCTCTCTCTCTCTCTCTCTCTCTCTCTCTCTCTCTCTCTCTCACACACACACACACAAGCTGACGTGGTAGTTTACAAACCTAAAGACTTCTACACACACACACACACACACACACATACACATAAGCTGACGTCATAATGTTTACAATACTTTTACACACACACACACACACGTACACACACACACATACACACACACACACACACACACATACACATAAGCTGACGTCATAATGTTTACAATACTTTTACACACACACACACACACACATACAAGCTGAAGGGATGATATGTTAAACTATAGGTCACAGAGAGGATATATAGGCCTACAGAATCCACTCAAAAAACAATTTATATGAAGTTAGACAATAAATGAAATAGAATATAGGTCTATAGAAGTTTATTAATTTATATATATATAGACATTAATTTATATCTAGTGAATAATTTTATAACATTTTCTATACATTTTCTATATCGTGTTCAATCACTTATACATTTTTAATACCGTGTTCAATCACTTATACATTTTCTATATCGTGTTCAATCACTTATACATTTTTAATACCGTGTTCAGTAACTTATAACTTATGAATAAATAAACGTTTTTTGTTGTTTGTTGTTGTTGTTGTTATTACTATTATTTCACCTTAAAATCAGTGTTGTCAATGTAAACAAAATAAAAATAATAATAATATATATATATATAATACTACTAATAGACACACATACAAACTGACAGACGAACACACAGTCAAAGAAACAAAAGAATGCATAAGTCGACAAACACTGACACACACACACACACACACACAGTCTTGGGTAGATTAGGCTATAACATTGCATTCCTCCTATCTCTCTCTCTTTCTCTCTCTCACAATGATCACTACTACTATAACCACCCCTCACTCACCCTCATAAATAAATTCCTCTCACCTGTGTGGTAAGTGCTTTCTCTACCTCTCTCCCTCTTTCTCTCCCTCCTTCTCTCCCTCTAACGGGAACTGCCTTGACGTGGTTTTAAAACATTTGAGGGCCCTTACTGGAGCTTTATGAACCCTCCAAATAATCCAGGCCACAAAACGCTTCAGTGTTTCGAATAGGGAATCTGTTGCCTAGAGTAGTTTGGAGAATTCATAGAGCTCTAGTAAGGGCCCTACCTCTCTCTCCTATCTCTTCCCAACCTCCTTCTCTCCCTCCTCAATATAGGAACTGAGAAATAGGTTGTAATAGAGAGAGAGAGAGAGAGAGAGAGAGAGAGAGAGAGAGAGAGAGAGAGAGAGAGAGAGAGAGAGTGTGTGTGTGTGTGTATGTGTGTGTCAGGGTAAGGGCAATGGAGAAGTGAGGGTGTTAATTATGAGGGTATAAATATAGTCTAGGGGGGTGGGGGGGGGAGGGCAGCTGGTAAAAAGGTGGGGGTGGGGGGTGGGGGGAGAGGGGGAGGAGTGTGTGTCAGTGAGTGAGTAAGTGCGTGTGTATGTTAGTTGTGGTTTAGGTGTGGTGGTGTGAGGATGGCAGGGGATTAACTCATGGGATTACAAACAAAATAAGGGATTACAAGAAAGAAAGGAAGGATTACTAAGTGGGATTACAAGTAAGGGATTACCACGTGGGATTACAAGAAAGAAAAGGAGGATTACTAAGTGGGATTACAAGAAAGAAATGGATTACAAGAAAGAAAGAAAAGGATTACCACTTGGGATTACAAGAAAATAAGGGATTACAACAAAGAAATGGATTACCAAGTGGGATTACAAGAAATAAGGAGATTAACAAGAAGGATTACAAGAAATAAGGATTAAAAAGTGGGATTACAAGAAAGGGATTACGACGTGGGATTACAGTACCTAAAAGGATTAAAAAGTGGGATTACAAGAAAAATATGGATTAAAACGTGGGATTACAAGAGAATAAAGGATTACTACGTGAGATTACATAGAGGGATTAACGTGGGATTTATAAACGATTAATTAGGAGGATTACAAGAAAAGAGGATTTAATAGAGGGATTACAAGAAGAGGGATTATTCAATATGAGGATTACATACATATTCCTTCTCGTGGTGACCTTTGACCTCTTGTCCTGCTGTTGGGGTCACGGGTGGACACAACAAGGTGAGGTCAGGTCAGGTTAGGTCAATGTGTGTGTGTGTGTGTAATAATAATAATAAAAATAATAAAAATAACAATAACAATAACAATAACAATAACAATAACAATAATAATAATGATAATAATGATAATAATGATAATAATGATAATAATGATAATGATAATAATGATAATAATAATAATGATAATAATAATAATGATAATAATAATAATGATAATAATAATAATAATAATAATAATAATAAAAGGTTTATTTGGTCAGGCAGTGTGTGTGTTTGTTTGTTTGTGTATGTGTGTGTGTTTGTGTTTGTGTATGTTTATGTTTGTGTGTGTGTGTGTGACAGAGAACAATATCAGGAATGTTTGTGTGTGTGACTAAAGACAATTTGTGTGTGTGTGTGTGTGTGTGACAGAGGACAATATCAGGAATGTTTGTATATGTGTGTATGTGTGTGTGTGTGTGTGTGTGTGTGTGTGTGTGTGTGTGTGTGTGTGTGTGTGTGTGTGACCTAACCTAATTTTCTCCACTTTCGTGCAGTGCAAAATTGACCTTTATTTTTTTTATTTATTTTATGATCAAACACTGGACATAGACTTAGGGGGTGCGGGAATAGGGGGACAGGCTTGGGGGGGTTAAGGGGGTGTGGGAATAAGGGGACAGGCTTTCTACCCCCCCCCCTTCCTTCCTTTAACCTGACTTGCGTGTGACCTAAGTTTTTTTTTTTTATCTTTTTGTCTTTTGTCTTTTTTTCTCGTGAATAATTGAAATCCACTTACAGCAACACACATATTTCTTGTTTACTGTTATTACTACCATTACTACTACTACTACTACTATTACCACTACCACTATTACAACTACTACCACTACTATTACAATTATAACTACTATCACCACTACAACCACCACCACCACTACCATCACTATTATTACCATTACAACTACTACCACTACTATTAAAATTACAACTACTACCACCACCACAACCATAACTACCACTACTACCACCATTACCACTACCATCACTACCAACACGACTACTAAAAAAATTATAGTAGTGGTGGTGGTGGTGGTAGTGATGGTGGTAGTAGTGGTAGTGATAGTGGTAGTAGTGGTAGTGGTAGTGATGGTGGTAGTAGTGGTAGTGGTAATTCAAACTCACTTTAGTTGGGCCAAATCGATTGTATATACACATTTATTTCTGAGCAGAGAGAGAGAGAGAGAGAGAGAAAAAAAGATAGAAAGAAAGAGATTGAGGGAGAAAGAAAGTAAGAACAAAAGAGAGAGATACAAAGAAAGAGAGGTAGGTAGGCTAGGAAGGAAAGAGAGGTAGGAAAGAGGTAGTTACGACAAACAATTTACAACAGGAGGTAAACAAAAGGTGGAATGTAGGAATGCAGGTGAGTCAGTCATTGATTGATGGATTGATATTAGGTACAGCAACAGTGAGGTTATGTACCGCCAGAGAAAGGTGGTGATAGAGAGGTGGCATTATAGGCTGGATTAGGTTATTATATATATATATATATATATATATATATATATATATATATATATATATATATATATATATATATATATTTACACTAGACCATAAGCACGTGCTACGCATGGTACGATATTTTTTTCCTTCCCAGCAGTGCCAGCGTGGAATGTAAACAAGCCAAGTGGGTTACCACTCGTACGATAAATGTGAAGTATGTGTAATTAAATAATTAGTGGGGTGTTTTTTGTGACGAAAATGTCCTCTGTCCCCCCTCACTGTCACACACCTTCCGTGTGTGAATTCCTGGCGCTGTAGGTGGTCACATGACAATTTGTTTAGCATGACACACAAACACAGTCTCTTCATTTAAATATATAGATAACTCTTTTTATATTTACATAACTCTAATGATGGTAGTAATTTTACCCTGTTTGTGTGTGTGTAATAATAATAATATAATAATAATAATAATAATAATAATAATGTGTGTGTGTGTGTGTTTCAGGTGAGTACCCTTGGATGCAACGAGGGCGTGGAGACACACCAGAAGTGGCATTACAACAACAGACTGAAGGAGGAGGAGGGGACCTTATATCACCCCAAAGAGGCCTGGCACCAAGACCAAAACAACAACAACAACAACAACAACCACCATCATCATCACACAACCAACAACCATTTCTACCACCATCATCACACAACCAACATCAACAACCACCCTTTCTACCACAACTACCACAACAACAACAACATCAACAACCACCCTTTCTACCACAACTACCACAACAACAACAACATCAACAACCTCCCTTTCTACCACAACTACCACCACCATCACACAACCACCAACAACAACAACACTTTCCCCGAACAAAACCAGGGGGAAATTTAATCTGCTATTCGTGTAAACTTGATTTTCGTAAACGTGACTACGAATTTAACCATCCCTGTTTAGGTCGCCATAATAATAATAACATTAGCGAGCAGTTTCTGGTTACATGTGGACCTACAGACCTACAATGTAAGGTTAGTTGATTGATTGATTGATTGATTGATATTAGTTATCCTAAAACAACTAAAAAAAAGGAGTTACCGTAGTAGGTCATAATCAAATATAGTAAACGATATGTTTTTTTGGTATGTGCATATAACGTGTAAGGTACGGTAGTCAAAATATTCTAAAAACAACTCTATATATTGACAACAAAGTGTAAAGTAGTCAAGATATTCTAAAAACAACTCTATATATTGACAACAAAGTGTAAGGTAGTCAATAGAATAAAAAAAAAAAAAGTCTTCGGTAGTCAATAGATTCTAAAAACAACTTTAAATATTGACAACAAAGTGCACAGTAGTCAATAGAATAAAAAACAAACAAAGTGTACGGTAGTAAAGACATTCTAAAATTCACGTACTCTATTATCATATACTGACGATGTGTTTTTTTATGTTTTAACAGGTGGAAAGGACAGAAGTGAACGGTATGCTTATAATGTTGAGGCGAGAATGTTCAGACACGTGCTACCCATCCTGTCGCATCCGGGGTTTTGGTATCAACTCAGAGCTTTGTGAAAATTGTTGTGGTACCAATGGTTGTAATAACTACTACCCAACCAGTACTGCTTCATCACATCACTCTCTTTACCTCACTAGTGTTATTGTAGCATCATCTACATCATCACTATTTCCACTTGTACCTTGTGTTGTAATGGTGGTGTGGTGGTTTGGTGTTATTATTGGGGATTAATTATTAGGCTATGGGGTAAATTATTGGGGTATAATTATTAGGCTATGGGGTAAATTATTGGGGTATAATTATTAGGCTATGGGGTAAATTATTGGGGATTAATTATTAGGCTATGGGGTAAATTATTGGGGATTAATTATTAGGCTATGGGGTAAATTATTATTGGGGTTTAGGTATGTATTGTGTTGGTAAATATGGAGCAACTGCCGAATCCTTCAAACTATTCCAGGCAACAGAACACCATTATTTATCTATGTTCATCTAGTTCTGTTTCCTGGCATACTTTGGAGGAAACAAGGCACTCCAATGTAACACAAACTACTCGGTGTGTAATGTAGTCAGAAAAAAAAAAAAAAAAATGGAGGTAAATGAGTCCTTCAAATATGGCCACGAAACACACACCTATATAGCCTAATATGGAATGAGCTTGTTTCGTGGCATGGTCAGGAGGAATCAGATGCCTCCAATTTCCACACACGATCATAGAGTCCCTAATGTCTATCGATTCGTAATGGTTATATATTAAGGCTAATTGTACAGTGATAGAGTGTGTGTGTGTGTGTGTGTGTGTGTAGGTTACGTGTACGTGTGTGTGCAGGAGTGTACGTGTGTGTGTGTGTGTGTGTGTGTGTAGGTTACGTGTGTGTTTGTGTAGGTTACGTGTACGTGTGTGTGTAGGTTATGTGTGTGTTGTCTGTGTAAGCTATGTGTATGTGTGGTGGGGTGTGTGTCCTCTCTCCTTATGTATGTGTGTGTGTGTGTGTGTGTGTGTCCTCTCTCCTTATGTGTGTGTGTGTGTGTGTGTCCTCTCTCCTTACGTATGTGTGTGTGTGTGTATGTATATATGTCCTCTCTCCTTATATAATAGTAGTAATGGTATAATGTCAATGTGTCAACAATCACTTTCATTCATTAATATAAACTTTACCAAAAATACAAGAAGTTTTTCACTGATTCCCTTTCAACGAACGATAAAAAATAATGAAGGCGACATCACATTAACGTTATCCTACTTGCTTTTACCCCTACTTCTGCACCCCCCCCCCCCCAAGCCTGTCCCCCTATTCCCGCACCCCCTTAATTAAAGATAAATAGTCGGTATACTTTTATATCAACCATGCAAGTGTAAAATATCAATATATTCTTTGTATTAATCTGTTAAAATTATATATTATATCTTATAGTACGACAGTCAATATATCTATAAATATGTTCTAAAAATAGCAAAACTTACCTGACATAACCTAAATTATATACGTCAATAAAACAATCATATATATATATATATAAACTATATATGTTCTAAAATGAGTAAATCTTACCTGACCTAACCTTGTAGTGAGATATGTGTATGTAAATTATTAATGTATTGGCATAATTTATTATTGTGGTGAAATATGTGTATGTAAATTATTAACCCAATCTGGACCAGTCAGCCATGCAGGGAATTAAACTATCGAGAGACCTAACCCTGGGGGAATAACCTAGCCGCCGGTAGTCTGCCCAGGTTAGGTCCAGGTAGTCTGCCCAGGTTAGGTCCAGGTCTACAAGGACCAATAAAACAATAGCCTACATGCATAAAAAAAAATAATACTAAAATATTTAAAAATATAAATACCGTAATAAAAACTAAAATATTTAAAAATATAAATACCGTAATAAAAACTAAAATATTTAAAAATATAAATACCGTAATAAAAACTAAAATATTTAAAAATATAAATACCGTAATAAAAACTAACTAAATACAAAATCTGATTGTACTTTACCATTATCCATCGTGTCTGATTCACATAATGTACAGTCGTGGTCAAATATAATAATCATCCATATAGGAGTAACTCACGTAAGAGTTTAACAGCTTCCCTCTATTCCTAATTAGATGATAAACTTTACAATAAATAGATTAACTACCATATTTTAATTTACTACAAGCAGCTACACACTACTTAAAACAATAACACACACACACACACACACGTTAACTACCATCTTTTAATAATTTAATACAAGCAGCTACACACTACTTAAAACAATAACACACACACACACACACGTTAACTACCATCTTTTAATTTAATACAAGCAGCTACACACTACTTAAAAAAACAATAACATCATAATGTGAACGTAAAAACATTAGATATAAAATAGATTGTTTGAAAATACCCATATGTGGATGATTATTATTGACCACAACTGTACAATGGTTCCTTCTTCAATTAAATAGTCCAATTGTTCCTCCTTCAATTAATTAAATAGTCCAGTAGGTGTAGTAGTACCAAAATAATATCACTATAGTTCACTTTTAATTGTTTTGTTTTTTTATATAATTCCAGTTTCATTCTATATATATAACAATAGATAGCACATTTAATTTATTCAATACTGCTAATTAATGTTCCCAGGGTAACGTCAGTGATATGCAAATTAAGTCCATAGAAATAAACACCAAAAATAAACATTAATAAATCCACAAAACCACAAAATAATTTATATGATGACAGATGAGGCGGCCATGTGGGAACTTTATCTGGATGTAAACAAAAGAGGGCAACGGGCCTAAATATTTTAATTAATAGGGGAAGTTTTCTGTTTATAATATTATTTCAGTTCTACAAAAATACAATAGATTAAAATAAAATAAAAATTATATCAATAATAAGAGAGTAGTACATGTAGTGTTGGTAAATATTAGACTGTTCAAAATTTGTGTTCTACTATAGCCTCTATCTATCTAGCTATCTCTATCTATCGCTATTTCTATCTATCTAACTATCTCTATTTATCTATCTATCTATCTTAACTATCGCTCTATCTATCTAAGCATAAGAGGTCAAAAGGAACAAAAGATGAGAGAGAGAGAGAGAGAGAGAGAGAGAGAGAGAGGTGTATACTTGTAGGGTGTATGTGTGTGTCTTTGTCTGGTATGTATGTATGGTATTTTAAGTTGTGGCTGCCTCTAGTGGATCATATACTTGTAGGGTTTATATATGTGTCTTTATCTATGTCAATTAACTTGTTTGTGATTTTGTATATTATCTGTTGTCTGTGTGTCTGTCTTGGTGTTGTCAATGGGTCTAGTTTTGTGTCTTATTGTTATTATGGTACAATAAAATGGACAATATATATACAATGATACAATTTACTTCGTCAATTTTAATACAAGGAAAATAATAAAACAAATCCACTTATAAAGGACCGTACGTGTGATGAAAATTGGAGGCTTCTGATTCCTCCTGACCATGCCATGAAACAAACACGCTCCTTCCATATAGGTGTGTGTGTGTGTGTGTCTGTGTGTGTGTGTGTGTGTCTGTGTGTGTATCTGTGTGTGTGTGTGTGTGTGTGCGTGTGTATCTGTGTGCGTGTGTGTCTGTGTGTCTGTGTGTGTGTTGGGTGGCAATATCTGAAGGAACCATTTACCTCCAATTTTCTGACCTACTGTACATCACACACATGGTTCCTTAATTAATAATGCAAACAAACAAACAAACAAACAAACACTTCAGTTATATATAAATACAATAAGAGATTGAATGTATATGTTACAAAATAAGGAGTTAAATTTAGGACCGTGTGATTGTGTATGAAAATTGGAGGCTTCTGATTCCTCCTGACCATGCCATGAAACAAAAAAACTCCTTCCTTATATTAAATTTTATAGGTGTGTGTGTGTGTGTGTGTGTGTGTTTCGTGGCAATATTTGAAGGACTCGTATATTTCCAATTTTCATGCGTCACACACAACGTCCCTTTAGGGGGGGTGGGAATAGGGGGCAGGCTGGGGGTGGGGGTTTGGGGGGTGCAGGAATAAGGGGACAGGCTTGGGGGGTGCGGGAAAAGAGGGACAGGCTTGGAGTGGGTAGAAAGCCTGTCCGCTATTCCCGCACCCCCCTAACCCCCCCCTCCAAGCCTGTCTCCCTACTCCCGCACCCCCCAAGCCTGTCCCCCTATTCCCACACCCCCTTAATTAAGACATATAAGTACATAATATACACACAATAATGAGCATAATTTATTAAAGCGAGTTTCTCTTGTTATTGTTGTTGTCGAGCTGAACGGGACGAATTTCTGCTGCCTATTGTAGTGTGTCTGTTTCCTGGCACAGCTTGGAGGAAATCACAACTTCAACTTCAACTTCAACAACAACAACAACAACAACAGAATTTTACCTTAAGGGGGTGTGGGAATAAGGGGACAGGCTTGGTGGGGGTTTGGGTGGGTCGGGGGTTATTTTTTGGGGACAGGCGTGGGGTTAGGGGAGTGCGGGAATAGGTTACAGCAGGCTTTCTACGTATCCCAAGCCTGTCCCCCAATTCCCGCACCCCCCCCAAGCCGGTCCCCCAATTCCCGCACCCCCCCCAAGCCTGCCCCCTACCCTAGCACCCCCTTAATACTATCTATACAATACAAACCTGTGTGTGTGTTACTGTGTGCGTGTGTGTGTGTTTTACTGTGCGTGTGTGTGTGTGTGTGTGTTTTGAGGAAGATAATCACAGCCTGTGGTTTGTATTAATGGTCTTTTAAGGAACACAAGAATCTTACTACAATACATGTACAGTTGCCAAAAAAGGTATTGTGACAAATCTTGATAGAACTTTAACCCTAGTAATATCCACAACTATTTGTATATGGACTATAAACATGTATAACAGAAGGAAATATACATATCCTTCTGTAATACACACTTATTAACATGTATAACAGAAGGAAATATACATATCCTTCTGTAATACATACTTATAAACATGTATAACAGAAGGAAATATACATATCCTTCTGTAATGCATACTTATAATCATGTATAACAGAAGAAAATATACATATCCTTCTGTAATACATACTTATAAGCATGTATAACAGAATGAAATATACATATCCTTCTGTAATACATACTTATAAGCATGTATAACAGAATGAAATATACATATCCTTCTGTAATACATACTTATAAGCATGTATAACAGAAAGAAATATACATATCCTTCTGTAATACATACTTATAAGCATGTATAACAGAAGGAAATATACATATCCTTCTGTAATACATACTTATATATATCCCTACAAACAACTATGGACATTAATATATCTAATGTTGTATCAATAGTTGTCACAATACCTTTTTGGGCAACTGTACATTCTAACACGAGAAATTATGGATGGCTACGGAATCCCCCAAACCACCATGTCTACAAAACTGATTCCCCCGTTATTGGCAACACTGGTAAGAAGCGAGAGAATTCCACTCAGTATTGCCAGTGCCGGCCGTCCGTTTGCCTCACGTCTGAATAAATCACAATAATAACTGAATAATTTTAATCATTATTTTTTCATATTATCTTATATTATTATTATTATTATTATTTATACAGTAAAGAGTTTATTTATAAGGGGGAAATTCATTCACTTTTGGTACATACATTGGAGTGCCTTGATTCCTCCAAAGTATGCCAGGAAACAGAACCATTATTATTATTATTATTATTATTATTGTATTGTCTTTATAAAAAATGGTAATCTTATATATAGGTGGATTCATTCTCCTTTTTTGTTACATTGGAGTGTTTTGATTCCTCCAAAGTATGCCAGGAAACAACAGGACCAGAAGAGCAAACATATTAGTGTTGTGTTGTTGTTGTTGTTGTTGCTTGTAATATGTAGTTTGGAGGAATCAGTTGCTCCAGATTTACCAACACTGTAGCCTACTTCCTCCTTTTAAACCAAGCTTTCAATAACAACAACAAAAACATTGAAGAAAATACACTGGCACTTTGTTACACCTCAAGTAATATAAATTATCTTTGGTTTCCTGTTTCCACAACTATGTATTTTCATTTTGGTCATGTTGTATAAATATCGTCTATCTATTTTCAGTATAAAAAGGCACTTTGTTGTCACTTTAATGTGTGTGTGTGTGTGTGTGTTTGTGTGTGTGCATGTGTGTGTGTGTGTGTGTGCGTGTGTGTGCGTGTGTGTGTGTGTATCATTCTACAAATACTGTATCGCCAGTATTCTTGGTTGTCACATAATTATTTAGGACATTGTACAGTTATATAACATTTTGTGTTATGTTACGTCAATTCTTTTCATGTCAATATTTTGTCACTTCAGTAATTATCATGATATCAACGACCCTGTGATTATGTATGAGAATTGAATTGGAGGCTTCTGATTCCTCCTGACTATGCCATGAAACAAGCTCCTTCCTTGTACTGAAGGTGTGTGTGTTTCGTGTCAATAGTTAAAGGACTCGTTTACCTCCAATTTTCTGACTACCCCACAAGGTCCCTTAACTCTCATTATACAGTACAGTACACTGGCTGTATGTATGTGTGTGTGTGTATGTAATGAAACCATGTACACAAAACACTCATTGTACACTATGGTTTTATGTGTGTGTGTACAGAAAACACTCATATTTACATTGACATCATGTGTGTGTAAAAAAAACAATGTACAGAAAACACTCATATTTACATAGGTACTGTGTGTGTGTGTGTGTGTGTGTAGTGTAGTGTGCAATAGGCATTTACAGTACATACACATATATTCATTCTATACATACATACATACATACATACATAATACCAGTGTTTAAATATAGAGTTCCCGGTACAAGATTCACACCTGCCGGACATACAGTAGTGAACTTAGACAGGTGTGAGTAAGGACGTCTCCACCCTTCCTTCATTCCCCTTAAATCAATAAATAAAAGTCTCTCCCAACCGGACATGTTAATTGATGTGATGGATGGATCATGAGCTTCTTATAACACACATACACACATATACATCCTTGATTCTGAATAATTTGCCCAGTATCTTATATTATTTCACACATATACGTACAGTTGCCAAAAAAAGGTATTGCGACAACTATTGATACAACATTAAATATATTAATGTCCATAGCAGTATGTTTGTAGGGATTATAATTATGTATTACAGAAGGATATGTATATTTCCTTCTGTTATACATGATTATAAGTATGTATTACAGAAGGATATGTATATTTCCTTCTGTTTTACATGCTTATAGTCCCTACAAATAGTTGTGGATATTACTAGGATTAAAGTTCTATCAAGATTTGTTGCAATATCTTTTTTGGCAACTGTACATCCTTGATTCAGAATAATTTGCAGAGTGTCTTATATTATTTCAATGTGGCACGGATCAATTCCTGAGTGTGGTTTTATCAAGGACCCTGTGATTGTGTGTAGGAATTGGTGGCTTCTGATTCCTCCTTACTATGCCATGAAACAAACTCCTTTCATATAGGTGTGTGTGTGTTTGTTTCGTGGCAATATTTGAAGGACTCATTTACCTCCAATTTTCTGACTACATCACAGGGTCCCTTAAATACAGGGAGAATATTTACTGAATCCTCCAAACTTATGTCCCAAAACAGTTTCCTTATATAGTGACACATAGGTGACAGTTTCAAGATGTATTATATAGTATGGAGGAATCAGTAGCACTCTAATTTACACAAAAAAAAAAGAGGTTCTCCCTTTAAACAGGATGTGCTCTGGTGATGATTAAAATGAAAGTTATTCTTGGTGCTAATGTGATGTCATGAATATAGTCTATCTATCTATCTATCTATAGCTCTGACGCCTCGTTCCCTCCGGGAACTCCCCCGAAGGGTGTGGCCACGGCAGAAAATGATAATTATTCCCACACACTTGTCATAGAATTTGTCAACTGTCCCTCATTTCCTTCTATAATGTTATATCGTTCGTTGCTTGCTGTCCCATTTCTCCATCACACTTATACCTCGTGATATAAACACACACTTCTCCCTCGTGATATGAATACACATATCTCGTCATATAAAGACACTTTTCCCTCGTGATATGAACACACACTTCTCCTTGTCATATGAACACACACTTCTCCTTGGCATATGAACACACACTTCTTCTCGTCATATGAATACCTACAGGATCTTCTAGGACTGGGGTGTTCATCTATCATTCTCATTAATCATTTCTATTCAATACAATATATCACTTTCTGTACTCTGGTTTGGATGATGTGATCTTTGTTTATTTGTTTATGGTTTGGAAGGAGGTGATATTCAAAATTCCTATGAGAATGTTTTGGTTCAGATGAGTAGATTCTGTGCTTGTTGTGCTTCTTCTGATTCCTCCTCACTCATATGACTACTGACACTGACGCCACTACTACTGCTGCTACTGTTGGTTCTACTGGTACGTCCTGCTTCACGCTGCTCTCTCTCTATAGAACCTGAAAATATTAACACCATTATTATTATTATTCACTATATAGTAATGTAAATAACATCATTATCAACAACAACAATAACACTATCGGGGCTGCTCGGCCAGACAGCTTGAGGAACTTCAACAACAACAACAACACTATTATTACTTTCATTCATAATACAATAATATAAATAACACTATTATCAACAACAACAACAACACTATCGGGGCTGCTCGGCCTGACAGCTTGAGGAACTTCAACAACAACAACAACACTATTACTACTTTCATTCACAATACAGTAATGTAAATAAACACTATTATTATTTTCATTCACAATACAGTAATGTAAATACCACCATTATTACTTTCATTCACAATACAGTAATATAAATAACCCACCTAACAACCAATTAACTCTCTTACCCATACACACATTCCTACCTTACCCTAATCCATTCACTCTTACCCACCTACCAACCAATTTACTTTTCCATTTATGCATACTAACTAACACCTTTCCCTCCATCCTCACATTCGTAAAAAAAATGCTAAAAAACAAAAAAATAATACAAGCGCACAGAGACGGAAAATGTTCGTCAAAGATTAATTAATTGATTGATTGATTGATTGATATTAGGTGCCACAACAGGGAGGTCATATAGTGCCAGAAAACGGTGATAGAGAGGCGACATACATCACCATTTTCCGGCGCTATTAAGCTTAGTTTATTTTAGCTTTATTTAGTTTTGGAACATAAACAAACGCATTAACCGGACACTCACCTGCAATGACTCTATCACACTGCTCCTTGTCTTTGGCGATATAACAGGCGTTCCAGAAGAAGAACACAGCTCCAAGTACATTGACAATACAACATAGGAACATGGCGTACTGCTTAGACTGTAAAGAGATAATGTGTGGAGTTAAGAGGGTGTGTGGGAGTAGGGTACAGGCTTGGTGGGGGGGTTAGGGCTGTGTGGGAGTAGGGGACAGGCTTGGTGGGGGGGGTTAGGGGTGTGTGGGAGTAGGGTACAGGCTTGGTTGGGTTAGGGGTGTGTGGGAGTAGGGGACAGGCTTGGTGGGGGGGGTTTGGGAGGTGCGGGAATAGCGGAACAGGCTTGGAGTGGGTAGAAAGCCTGTCCCCTATTCTCGTACCCTGCTAACCCCCCCCCAAGCCTGTTCCCCAACTCCCTCACCCCCCAAGCCTGTCCCCCTATTCCTACACCCCTTTAAATAATATAAACATCACCATAAACAAATTATATAACTGCCTATGTCAATAAATAACTATAGTAATTCGACAAGACATCAATAACTTCAACAATAACAAAATATTCATACCTCATATTTAGTTATATTTCCAAAACAATAAAGAACTATAGAAAGTAAACAAGACCTCATCAACAACAACAACAACAACAACAACAACAACAACAATAATAATAACAAAAACATATACAATATTCGTACCTTAAATTCGACATAATCATCGTTTGTATCTGGTATCACTGGTAACACTGTGTCGTCGTCTAGAGCGAGTGTTGTCAAGTTGTGAATGGCGAGAACACTTGTATTGAGAGAGACGGGTGTGGTGGTGATGAAGGGAACAGCTGTGGTGGTGGTGGTCATGTTGGGAGGGACGATGTATGGTTTGAAGGAGTCCGCAACCTAGGAGAAACGGAGGAGAGAAAATTATAGGAGTTATAGCACACACACACACACAGACAGAAAGAGAGAGAGAGAGAGAGAGAGGAATTCCTGGAACCATACACACACACACACACACACAGATAGAGAGAGAGAGAGAGAGGAAGGAACCATACACACACACACATAGAAAGAGAGAGAGAGAGAGAGGAAGGAACCATACACACACACACACACACACAGAGAGAGAGAGAGAGGAATTCCTGGAACCATACACACACACACACACACACAGAGAGAGAGAGAGAGAGAGAAGAAGGAACCATACACACACACAGACAAACACAGATATTATCATTCTTATTAATTAATTCTTTTACCCATCCATACCTTAGTTAATCCATTCACCCTTACCCACCTACCAATCAATTAACTCTCTTACCCATCATCAAATTCAACAAAATATATCCGTATTAAGTCATTTATAATCATCAAAATATATCAGTCATAAGTAATTTATAATAGTCATCAAATATCAAAATATATCAGTCATAAGTTATTTATAATAGTCAACAAACATCAAAATATATCAGTCATAAGTAATTTATAATAGTCATCAAATATCAAAATATATCAGTCATAAGTAATTTATAATAGTCATCAAATATCAAAATATATCAGTCATAAGTAATTTATAATAGTCAACAAACATCAAAATCTATCAATCATAAGTCCTTTATTGTACTCGGTTTCTGTCCCTCAGAAACCACTGTGAAACTTGGTCCTAATGATATATATAATACTAGTTGTAACAGTCAGCTTACCACTCCAATGAGGTAAGGGCTGCCGGCATCTCCAAGGGCGTGTGCAAACAGAATCTGGAACGCTTCTGCTGATGAACGACGAGTTGGGATGGTAATGTACTGAAAAAGAAAAAAAAAATATATATACAGTATGCGTAAATCCACAAGGAAGGAAAAATAAACACGAAGTCCCAAGCGCTTTCGTGTAATTCACATCTTCAGGGGAAAGAACAGAATGTAAAAGAATGGTTGCTGAGAGACACAGTATATATATATACAGTACTGTATATATATATATAAATAAATACATAAATAAATAATAATAAATAAATAAATACCAGTAACTAAATAAATATCAATATCATTATTGTCTAAATTCTATCCCACCCAAAAATATAACTACTGTACTGTATATACAATCACATACCAATATAATATACAATCTTACAAATGTACAGAGCAAAGTTTTCCTCTCAAAACACAACTATATCATATAAGTATAATTGGGTAATAGTCCACATGTACTCTGGTTCAGATTGTCATACATATACAGTGTACAGACGGCAGCAGAAATTCACATCCATCTCATGTACTTGCTAATAATTATGATCTGATATTTACATTCTCAACCAGTTTCTAATATTTACATTCTCAACCAGTTTCTAATATTTACATTCTCAACCAGTTTCTAATATTTACATTCTCAACCAGTTTCTAATATTTACATTCTCAACCAGTTTCTGATATTTATATTCTCAACCAGTTTCTAATATTTACATTCTCAACCAGTTTCTAATATTTACATTCTCAACCAGTTTCTAATATTTACATTCTCAACCAGTTTCTAATATTTACATTCTCAACCAGTTTCTATCTAAACAATATGTGTAATTTACCATATAATAATGAAGTATATATACAGTATATGGAATCAACCCTTGGTGTACAGTACAATACAATACTTACCAACACAATGTCTGTCACCACGGCCCAGTTGAGGTTCAGGAAGATTTGTCCAAAGAACACAACAACATATGAAGCGATGGTGTCTAACCCAGCCAGGATTATTGCCCCAAGGAAGAGTGGCACTGAGAACAACAGACCTACACCACACACCATTGGATCAGCATAGGGTATTCTGTTAAGTGAGAGATATATAACATTATAAATACCACAACATTGGATCTGTCTACTGTTAAGTGAGAGAGATATACAACATTATAAATACCATAACATTGGATCTGCATAGGGTGTTAAGTGAGAGAGATATGACATTATAAATATAAATATAAATTGGATCTGCGTAAGGTACTCTGTGAAGTGAGAGAGACACAACGTTATAAATACCATAACATTATTTCATATTATTTGTTTTATACTTCATATTTGCTGCTATATACTGTATGTATATTATATGTACATTATAAGTACCACAACATTATTTAATTTTATTTGTTTTATACTTCCTGTTTGCTACGTTTATGATGTTACAGTACATAATGGATAGCTATGTCAATGATAAAAAGAAAAGGTATTAGTTGAGGTGTAAAGGGGTGCCCAAACCTTTAAAATATTGCCCACATCTTTGCCGGCAATAAAAACTCACTTTGAAATGTAAACAAATTGAAGAAACAATAATTACTGAAACTTGACTCACTTGATTCGTAGTTTCTGGCCGAGGATGGACCCAAGTGGCACTCCAATAAGTCCAGCTGTCATGGCGATGGCACCAAACACAAACGCAACACTGTTATGGAAACATAAACATTTAATTTAATACAAGCAGCTACGCACTACTTAAAACAATAACATCATAATTTATGTGAAAATGAAAACATTATACAGTAAATAATTGTTTGAGATACCCATATGTGGATGATTATTATTGACCGTGACTGTATATTGGCACGACATACATCATTCCTACAATATACTTACTTGTCAACATTAACATTGGGGTTGGGTTGTACTTTAACACCCATCTGAGTGAAGAGAGGTCCCCAGAATGCCAACGCTCCCGCCACAAAGGTTACACACGTGAAGGCCAAAGTACACAACACATAGCTCTTACTGTCAACGAAACACATCTATATATAACAACAATGTACAATTGCCAAAAAAGGTATTGCAACAAATCTTGATATAACTTTAACCCTAGTAATATCCACAACTATTTGTGTGGACTATAAACATGTATAACAGAAGGAAATATACATATCCTTCTGTAATACATACTTATAAACATGTATAACAGAAGGAAATATACATATCCTTCTGTAATACATACTTATAATCCCTACAAACAACTATGGACATTAATATATTCAATGTTGTATCAATAGTTGTCACAGTACCTTTTTGGGCAACTGTATACACATATTATCATATTAATTATATGCATCATAAATGTAGAATATAATTATGATACCAATCATTTGTATATATTATAAATTTTGAATATAATTATGATACCAAACATTTGTATTCTATATATTGATTATAATTATATCAAACATCAGTATTTTAAATGTTAAATATAATAATACTAACAAACCAAACCTAACCAAACCAAATTAAACTTAACCTAACCTAACCTAACCAAATCTAACCAAACCTAACCTAATCAAGCCTAACCAAATCAAACTTAACCTAACCTAACCAAACCAAATTAAACTTAACCTAACCTAACCAAATCAAACTTAACCTAACCTAACCTAACCAAATCTAACCAAACCTAACCTAATCAAGCCTAACCAAATCAAACTTAACTTAACTTAACTTAACCTAACCTAACCAAATCAAACTTAACTTAACTTAACCTAACCTAACCTAACCAAATCAAACTTAACCTAACCATATCAAACTTAATCAAACCTAACCTAACCCTTGACCTACTTTGTGAATAGATATATGAGGTCACTCTTGAATGATGTAGCGTGTAGATGTTGTCCTCCTTCACTCTGTCCTCGTGGTGGGTTCCTGATGATGGTGAGTATGAGTATGACGGCAACGAGTCCCATGGCCGGTGTGACTCTCAGACCCCAACGCCACGCCTCGTAGTCGTCGGCGCCGGTCCTCACTAACTCTGTCACCTCGGCACCCACGATGTAACCAAGGCCGCTGGGAAGGTCACGGAAGGAATTATTATGTATCCTAAGCTGCTGGGAAGGTCAATAAATAAAAGGTACGTATTCAAGGCCACTGGGAAGGTCAGAGAACAAATTATTATGTATCCTAGGTCAATAAATAAAAGGTATGTATTCAAGGCCACTGGGAAGGTCAGAGAACAAATTATTATGTATCCTAGGTCAATAAATAAAAGGTATGTATTCAAGGCCACTGGTAAGGTCACGGAAGGAATTATTATGTATCCTAAGCTGCTGGGAAGGTCACGGAAGAAATTATTATGTAACCTAAGCTGCTAGAATGAATTATTATGTAACCAAGGCCTCTGGTAAGGTTAGAGAATGAATTATTATGTATCCTAAGCTGCTGGGAAGGTCAATAAATAAAAGGTATGTATTCAAGGCGGCAGGTAAGGTCAGAGAACAAATTATTATGTATCCTAGGTCAATAAATAAAAGGTATGTATTCAAGGCCACTGGGAAGGTCAGAGAACAAATTATTATGTATCCTAGGTCAATAAATAAAAGGTATGTATTCAAGGCCACTGGGAAGGTCAGAGAACAAATTATTATGTATCCTAGGTCAATAAATAAAAGGTATGTATTCAAGGCCTCTGGTAAGGTCACGGAAGGAATTATTATGTATCCTAAGCTGCTGGGAAGGTCACGGAAGAAATTATTATGTAACCTAAGCTGCTAGAATGAATTATTATGTAACCAAGGCCTCTGGTAAGGTTAGAGAATGAATTATTATGTATCCTAAGCTGCTAGAATGAATTATTATGTAACCAAGGCCTCTGGTAAGGTTAGAGAATGAATTATTATGTATCCTAAGCTGCTAGAATGAATTATTATGTAACCAAGGCCTCTGGTAAGGTTAGAGAATGAATTATTATGTAACCTAAGCTGCTAGAATGAATTATTATGTAACCAAGGCCTCTGGTAAGGTTAGAGAATGAATTATTATGTATCCTAAGCTGCTGGTAAGGTCAATAAATAAAATGTATTTATTAAAGGCTGCTGGTAAGGTCAGAATGAGAATTATTATGTATCCTAAGCTGCTGGGAAGGTCAGAGAGAGAATTATGTATCCAAGATAAATAAATAAATAAATATATACAGTAAATAAATAAAATAAAACAAACAAATATAGTATTCCGTCATTGCCTCTGGGTTCTCACCTTCCGACGGGGATGGCAAAGTAGAATAGAGCGAGCATGTTGGAACGCTGGTCCTTGACGAAGAGGTCCGAGATGATGGTGGGTGCTATGGTGGAGTACGACGCCTCACCAACACCCACAAGGCACCGGAATAATAAGAACAGCTCGTATGTCTGGCGGAACAAAAAATAATGGTGGTAACAATAATAATAATAAGAACAGCTCGTATGTCTGGCGGAACAAAAAATAATGGTGGTAACAATAATAATAATAAGAACAGCTCGTACGTCTGGCGGGACAAAAAATAATGGTGGTAATAATAATAATAATAATAATAATAATAATAATAATAAGAAGAAGAAGAGCTCGTACGTCTGTCGGTACATAAATAATGGTAATAATAACAATAATGTGTATACTGTAGTATTGTATTGTTAAAACTTTATCTAAATTGTATTATTAAAACTTTATCTAAATTGTATTATTAAAACTCTATCTAATTTGCATCTAAATTGTATTATTAAAAATTTATCTAAATTGTATTACTAAAACTCTATCTAAATTGCATCTAAATTGTATTATTAAAACTTTATCTAAATTGTATTATTAAAACTCTATCTAAATTGCATCTAAATTATATTATTAAAACTGTATCTAAATTGCATCTAAATTATATTATTAAAACTCTATCTAAATTGCATCTAAATTATATTATTAAAACTCTATCTAAATTGCATCTAAATTATATTATTAAAACTGTATCTACTGTAAATTATAAGTACAGTATGATTAAGTTAAGCCTATCTTGTACTGTTGAAAATTTTTAATAGACAATGTTGCAATAGCCGTTTGTACTCACGGGCATGAATGAGCCGATCAGTGTTGCCAGACTCCAACAACAGATACCAATGGTGAGGAACAACTTGCGTGAGAAGCGATCCCCGAGGTAACCAAAGATTGGAGCCATTACCATGTATACTAAGATGAAGGCTGTTTGTAGCAGACCAGCCTTGGAGTCATTGATGTCAAAGCATTTCTTGATGTCATACAGAATACCTGAAATATAACCATAAATTATATATTAAACTATTACTTGATGTCATACAGAATACCTGAAATATAACCATAAATTATATATTAAACTATTTCTTAATGTCATATAGAATACCTGAAATATAACCATAAATTATATATTAAACTATTTCTTAATGTCATATAGAATACCTGAAATATAACCATAAATTATATATTAAACTATTTCTTAATGTCATACAGAATACCGGAAATATAACCATAAATTATACATGTATATTAAACTATTTCTTGATGTCATACAGAATACCTCAAATATAACCATAAATTTAATATTAAACTATTTTTTAATGTCTGGAATATACGGATACATTAAATATTGTACAAAACTATTTCTTGGTGTCATACAGAATACCTGAAATTTAACGATAAATTATATATTACTGTAAACTATTTTTGTATGTCTGAAATATACTGATAAATTATATATTAAACTATTTTTGTATGTCTGGAATATACGGATAAATTAAATACAAAACTATTTCTTGATGTCATACAGAATACAGTACCTGGAATATAAACATAAATTATATATTAAACTATTTCTTGATGCCTTAAAAATATTATGACAAATTAAATACTGTACAAAACTATTACTTTATGTCTGGAATATAAGGATAAATTAAATAAGTGTGGATGATTAAATTTTAGACTTTAGAGGGAATGCGAAAATTTATCTGTACAAATTCAACACTCAAGAGTTTATCTATTTCCTGCCTCTTATTTTATTTTTTTATTTTCCTAACTCAGATTATTAATAAAGTCTCTCTCTCTCTCTCTCTCTCTCTCACACACACACTTTCTCTCTCTCTCTCTCACACACTTTCTCTCTCTCTCTCTCTCACACACACTTTCTCTCTCTCTCTCTCTCTCACACACACACTTTCTCTCACTCTCTCTCTCACACACACACTCTCACTCTCACTCTCTCACTCTCTCTCTCTCTCTCTCTCTCAGTTGTGGTTATTCAGTGAACCCTGCCTGGTCTTCCCTCCACACACAGACACAGGCAATTACACACACTTGACTGTGATTTGGTGATTTACTGTTGCATGCTGTCACTCTGCAATTGGCTTCCCCGGCTGCAACACGACATCAACTCCCAACCCTCTCACTCCCAACCCTCTCACTCCCAACCCTCTCACTCTCAACCCTCTCACTCCCAACCCTCTCACTCTCAACCCTCTCACTCCCAACCCTCTCACTCCCAACCCTCTCACTCCCAACCCTCTCACTCTCAACCCTCTCACTCTCAACCCTCTCACTCCCAACCCTCTCACTCCCAACCCTCTCACTCTACTCTTCCTTTACACTATATTCTCTTACTACACTACAGTACGGTGTTATTGAAAACCACTAGAAATATTTGACACTCGGTTGTATAATTTTATGGAAAATATGTTTATATTCTATACCCTTTTCAATAATAATAAACCCCGTACATATTAAAGTAACTTATAAGATGACATGTATAGGCAAGTATGTATAGTATGTAAATAAAATATGTTGTTTAATAATGTATTTAGCATGGAACTAACATGTGTCTGAGGGAACGTAGCTAAAGATAAAGTCCTTGTCAGTTGTTGAAACATTGTCATAGGTTATAATTATAGTGTCAACACAAGACACAACAGATTAGATATGAAGACGAAAGACCACCCAAAGCCTGGAAGACCCTGTAGAACGAGATGAGGGTGAAGGTGATAAAAAAAAAAAGAAGTAGTGAGGTGGGACAGAACACACCACCAAGGAAAGTAAAGGAAAGAATGAAGAGACCCATTGAAAAATATACAAGTACCCGGGACGTTAACTATAAAACCAACCATGGAATAAAATTGGAAATACTGTAGTCTCGTTCTCTTTCCCAGCTAATTTAACCACCCCCGGACCTAACCTAACCTAATCAAACCCAGGTCCCACACACACACACACACACACACACACGGGCCACTCTGATCACTTCCCTCATGAGTCCCAGGCCTAATACATGCTTTACCTATAGGCCTACCCATGACATTCTCCCACTGTACTATACACAATAAAATACATAAAATATTGTCTGGAATAACTGATAGTTAAATCATTTCCCTAAACTATGAGACAACAACAAACGAACAAAACCTAACAACAAAAAAAATGATAATCAATCAACGATTAGTTTGTTTGGTCGAAGAAAAAGTTAAAATTATTATATTATACCAGCAGCCTTAAGTTTTAAATCAATATTATGAGGAGTTATATAGCTAGGAACATACTGCATTATAAAATCTTATCCTCACCCCTTGAGCTATAAAAAGAAAAAAAATAGTCGTATAGTCGGCAGTATAAGTTGTCTTCTAATAAATTAATAGGCTTGGGGGGGGTGCGGGAGTAGGGGACAGGCTCGGGGGGGGGGGGGGAGTAGGGGACAGGCTCGGGGGTAGGGGAGTAGGGGACAGGCTTGGGAGGGGGGGCGGGAGTAGGGAACAGGCTCGGCGGGTGAGGGAGTAGGGGACAGGCTTGGGGGATGTGGGAGTAGGGGTACAAGCCTGTCCCCAAATCCCGCACCCCCTTAAAATGATTTAAGTACATGAGATGGTCGCGAATTTTTGGAGTCAACTGTACGATGTGCTAACGATTGGTAGTCACGGAAGAGACAGGTATAAAGTGACCTACATACATACAACTACTCTGTATATCACCACCAACAACCTTATATTTTGCACTCACACACACACACACACACAGAGAGAGAGAGAGAGAGAGAGAGAGTGTGTGTGTGTGTATTATTATAGTGATTATAATAAAGAGAAAATAATTCACTTTGGTTACATTGGAGTGCCTTGATTCCTCCAAAGTATAATTTATAAGACACACAGATGAACAAAATTAATGTATGTGTGTGTGTGTGTGTGTGTGTGTAGGCCTAATTGAATATATGTATGTGTGTGTACGTAACATGAGTATATAGGCCTAAGTAATTCTGAATGTGTGTGTACGTATTTACATAAGTAGGCCTAAGTAATTCTAAATATATGTGTGTATGTAATATCAATATATATATATATATTATATATATATATATATATATATATATATATATATATATATATATATATATTATATATATATATATATATATATATATATATATATATATATATAGGCCTAAGTAATTCTGTGTACGTAACATAAAGTAGGCCTAAGAAATTCTGAATGTGTGTATGAATAAAATAAATAAATGTATGTATGTATTTATGTTCCCATTGGCTACGAGCGTAATGTCATCATTATGTATGTATGTATGTGTCAGAATCCATAGGCCTAATAAGGTGAGCTAAAATAAATTAAATAACAGGACTCCAAATTCATTTTATTTTTGGTCACCTGTGGAGCCGGATGCAACGCTGCCACATTTCCCTCAAACATTTCCTTAATAATTAATATATAGTATCTAATTAACCTGTTTTCCTTAAATACTTTCTAACATAGCCCCTATCTCTTTAATATTCATCCTAAGGTGTCAATAATGTCTGTATTCGATCAAGTTTAGATAAAAAATGTTGGGTTGATTGTCAAGATTTGGCAACAATGTCAACACCATACATGCCTAAACGTTTATATGAGGAGGATGACGACACCGAAATATAACCCTTATATTATTTTTATATATAGATATACATACATCTTTACAAACTCATATGTACTCGTTATATATTTCCGATTAAATGGTAAATAATTAATTACACACACACACACACACACACACACACACACATACACACGGTGAAATTTTATTAGTCAGCTTGTGTGGAGGTCTTGAAAGAAATCCAGCTCTCTGATTGGTTGAGAGGATGGCGCGATGTGTGACGTCAGAGATATGGAGGGGGGATGGGGGGGAGTGGTATCGGGGGGAAGGGGAGGGGGGTGGGTAACGGTTCTGGGTTTGGGAAGCTGCCATATTATTAATTAATTCAAAGTTATTTATTAATAGTTACCAACGATCAAATTATTCTAGACATAACTTTGTATTTAATTAAGGCTATATAATAATAACAACATGATAATAATAACAAACAATGTATTATTCTTACAAAAATCTGTGAATAGTAACGAGGTGTTGGTTATCGTACATCCGCCACAAACTGACACGTAAACAAAAATCTCTTACACCACAACAGACAGAAAATTATCGTTTTTTTCCTTCTATAAGAGTGTAAAATATCCTGTACTATAAATACTGCCAAATACCTTGTGTCAATATCAAGGTGAAAACGTAGGCCCTGTGATATAATAAAATAATAATATCCAAGAGTTGACCTTGAATTTACTGTACCATCCCATTTGTTTGTTTGTTTCTGTGTATGTATGTATGTTAGTCGCCGGCACTGCAGATATTATAGTAGGCTAAACGTTTATATACATACATACATACACACACACACATACACATTAAGTATATTTTAAAGAGGATGATTGAAGATAGCTAGGCCAGAATAGAAAGGTTTTATACCATATGATAAAAGGAGAAGGAGAGAATTAAGAGACAGGAAGGAAAATAAAGTGATAATAAACAGTGGAAGAGAGAAACAGTTTTTATTTGTTTATATATATTTTTCCAATCCAAATTATTTACTAAGCTATCAAAGGAAATATAAGAGGAGCTTAATTCTCTTGTTAGTGAATTGAAATGTATCAGGTGATTCCTCCAATGCTTAGATAGATAGAAATAGATAGATAGATAGACAGATAAGAAATAGAGACAGATAGAAATAGATAGAAAGATGTAGATAGAAATAGATATAGATAGAAATAGAGACAGATAGAGATAGATAGAAAGATGTAGATAGAAATAGAGACAGATAGATAGAGGAAAATGGAACACAACAAGTTTTGAACAGAGTATAAAAGTTAATAATTATAAGGGGACTATTGTTTCCTCCAAACTATGCCGGTAAACAGACACCTGTAATGATATAAGCTAATAATTATACGGGATTTGTTGTTGTTTTGTGTATTTGCTAGCTCTCCAATTTATATCAACCTTTTACATCAACTGAATTACTTAAGACCAGCCGGTGTAGGTAATGGAATGAGGGAATACCAATGGAAGACACGATAAGCGGGAATAATTTTAACCTTTATCAAACTACCAGTGTGTGTGTTATAAGAGAGAGTGTATGTGTATGTGTATGTGTGTGTGTGTGTGTGTGTATGTGTGTGTGTGTGTGTATGTGTATTCCCTTGGTGCTTGTTTGATTATAATTTGCTTGCTTGCTTGCTGTCTCGCTTTTTCTTCCCACACACACATTTCTATCATCATCATCATCATCGTAATTAACTCACTGTCATTATTACCAATTCAAATGATACTATAGTAGCTGTCCCCTTATTCCCGCACCCCCCGCAAGCCTGTCCCCTACTCCCGCTGCGTTATCCTTCACAGGTTTACTTCAGCTGTTAATTTATTTACAGAAAATACAAGGAAGTGAATGCAAAAGGTAAACACAGACGATATAAAAAAATCCATGGGTAATTCTGAAAGCCTGTCAGAATGTGAAAATACAAGGAAGTGAATGCAAAAGGTAAACACAGACGATATAAAAAAAATCCATTGGTAATTCTGAAAGCCTGAGAATGTGAGAGTATAATAATAAAAATATTATTAACGTGTTGCCTAGACGAGAATGGTGGAGTAAGCTAGTATAGTGATGGTGTCTGAGAGTGAGTATAGTAAGTAACCTTGTTGAAGGTCTCTTGTCTCACGGCCATTCACATGACTAAACTTTCTTCCTCAGCTTTTTACTACCGTCTCTTGTTTGTTTGCATGTTTCCCTTCCTTCAGCCTATTATCTCACTGCTAAACTTTCTTCCTCAGCTTTTTACTACCGTCTCTTGTTTGTTTGTTTCCCTTCCTTCAGGCTCTTTCTTATCTCACTGCTAAACTTTCTTCCTCAGCTTTTTACTAGTCTTATTTGTACTCCTCTTTCTTATTTCCATTTCTTCAGTCTCTCATCCCACTGCTAAACTTTCTTCCTCAGCTTTCTAAAATAGTCTTACTTGTACTCCTCTTTCTTACTTCCTTTCTTTAGTTTCTCATCACACAATTAAACTTTCTTCCTCAGTTTTCTAAAAGTCTTACTTGTACTCCTTTCTTCAGTCTGTCATCACACAACTAAACTTTCTTAATCAAATTTCTACTAAAACTAAAATATCTCTTACAGTTTGTACTCCTCTTCATATTTCATCAATCTCTCTTTTCTCTCAATAGGCTGCTTGAAATTACAACAACAATAATAACAACCAATCAACTTAATCAATTGTTTACAAGACGTTATAGGTTCGAGTAGTTGGTCTTATGGACGCTTGAAATGACAACAACAACAACAACAACAATAACAACCATTCAACTTAATTTTTTTTTTTTTAACCATTAGGATACTCGTTTTTTTTTTCGTGTGGACATTTCTTGGAGGGGACAACTTTGTGGATATTCAGTTGACGAGATATATTAGTAGTGAGTGGACGTGATGGAGTGAAATAAGAAAACTATAACTTTATTACCTCTACTATACATCTATATCACCGAGGCTGTTACACTAGCTATGGTGGTTTACATCTATATAACACAACTAAAAAGGTACACATTCTCTCTGACAATTGTTATATATTATACTTTCTGTGTACGGTACTCGTTTTTTTTTTTTTTTTGTGCATTCTAAAAAATATCCCCACAGATACAGACAGTACTTCACTTTTAACCTAATAACAATTTCCTGTATACATTCTAAATAACCCCACTGATATCCTTTTATCTGATAACAACTTACTGTGTACACGTTAAAAAAAAAATTAGGCATTCTTAATTTTACCTCCGATAGATAGATACCCTTCTGATAACTTCATGTATGTATTCTTAATAATCCCAGATAGATACATTTTCTCTGATAAAAACTTATACCGTGTACACGTATGCATTCTAAATATTTTCTGATAACTTCATGTACCGTAGTCTATGCATTCTAAATATACACACATGTATGTACGTACCCTTCCTCTACTATTTCCTGTGTACACGTGTGCACTCTAAATATAGGCTAGGCTACCCACACATGTTGATTCACTGTGCTGTCTTTACCTAACCTAACCTAACCACTACAAGCATTCTCATACCCTAATTAACTTGTATATTTTCTCTTACTCTCTAACCTAACTAGTACACGCATTCTCATACCCTAATTAACTTGTATATTTTCTCTTACTCTCTAACCTAACTAGTACACGCATTCTCATACCCTAATTAACTTGTATACCTTCTCTTACTCTCTAACCTAACCTAACCTAACTAGTACAAGCATTTTCATACCCTAATTAACTTGTATACCTTCTCTTACTCTCTAACCTAACCTAACCTAACTAGTACAAGCATTTTCATACCCTAATTAACTTGTATACGTTCTCTTTCTCTCTAACCTAACCTAATTATAGTACACGCATTCTCATACCCTAATTAACTTGTATATTTTCTCTTACTCTCTAACCTAACCTAACCTAACTAGTACACGCATTCTCATACCCTAATTAAATTCTATACCTTCTCTTTCTCTTTCCAATCTCTCCACTTTCTGTTTCCAATATATATATATATATATATATATATCTTTCTCTCTTAATGTTTGTTATAGATTTTTCACCTATCACCTTACTAAATGGTAAAGATTAAAAATATTAATGAACAATCAATTCACAAGTGTCCTTCTCTTAATTAGTATATATGTGTGTGTGTGTGTGTGCGCGCGCTCTAAACACTGGTGGTAGGTGGAAGTGTGAGGGTTGGAAGGGGGAGGGGAGGGGTACACACACATACACACACACACACACACAGACACAACTATCCTGGCCATCTATTGCCAAGGGAACTAACCTACTTGGATGGTAGCTATATATTTAGGTCAAGGACAGTACTTCAAACCTTAACTTAATTAAACGCTATATAATTATACCGTATCTAATCTTTCTCCTCTTGACTTTACAATACTTAAAAGAGATACCGGGGATATATTTGCTACCCACGCTTGCATTTTATTATTAAGGGGGTGCGGGAATTGGGGGACAGGCTTGGGGTGGGTAGAATTAATAATAAAATAAATAAAATACAAGCGTGGGTACCAAATACATACCTGGTATCTCTAACAATTGTAAACTCAAGAAATGAAAGATTAGATACGGTATATATGGCGATCAAGTTAATTAAGGTTTCGAAGTGATGTCCTTGACCTAAACATATAGCTACAATTCAAGTAAGTTAGTTCACTTGGCAATAGATGGCCAGGATAGGTGTGTGTGTGTGTGTGTGTGTGTGTGTGTGTGTGTGTGTGTAGGAATAATTTGTCTCCAGATTTACCACCCAAAACAATGTGCTATATAATTATTATATAACACCAACACTTTACTTATATATAAACCCCATAAATTAACCAACCAAGGACAAGTCAAGTCAGTACAGTAGCCTAGCCAGTTGTTATTGTTGTTGAAATTCCTCAAGCTGTCTGGCCGAGTAGCCCCGTCCTAGCCTAGCCTAGCCAGGGCCCGTATTCACAAAAGCAAAGTTCCCTCTTACACCCGTAGTTTTAAAACATTTGAGGGCCCTTACTGGAGCTCTATGAAATCTCCAAACTACTCCAGGCAACAGATTCCCTATTCGAAACACTGAAGCGTTTTGTGGCCTGGATTATTTGGAGGGTTCATTGAGCTCCAGTAAGGGCCCTCAAATGTTTTAAAACTACGGACTTCCTCTTTTCTTTTCATTTCCTTACTGCTTGCTGTCACACCTCTCTATCACCTTTTTCTGGCGCTATAGGACCTCGATGTTGCGGCGCCTAATATCCATCAATCAAATCAAAATCTTAAACCTTAACATTTTGTTCGTAAACCTTTATTTATTCATGACAAGGACTATAGGAGAGGGCACTGCTTTGAAATCATAATAACACCTCATACAAATAGAATAACTCTGCATAAAACATACATTATGGTGAGGTCAGTATTGCAAATAATATACGAACAAGTCCAAACTCTATAATAATAATAAGATATTTTGTGAATAGCCTACCTGCCCTGTAACCTATCCCAATCGCCCTGTAGCCTATCCCACTCGCTCTGTAGCCTATCCCACTCGCTCTGTAGCCTATCCCACTCGCCCTGTAGCCTATCCCAATCGCCCTGTAGCCTATCCCACTCGCCCTGTAGCCTACCCCACTCCAAGTAGCCTAACATAACTGACTGTCTGGCTAAGAGTCGAGACGGATAATAATACATTTTTCTTGGCTTGTTTACATTTTACGTTCGTTACATAACAGACATTCGCATTTCACTTTAAGGGGGTACAGAAGTAGGGGACAGGCTTGGAGAGAGAGAGAGAGAGAGAGAGAGAGAGAGAGAGAGAGAGAGAGAGAGAGAATTCACGCTTGCACTCTGGTAACGGTAGTCTTCCGCATTCTCTCTCTCTCTCTCTCTCTCTCGTTTCTTCCCACATTTGCGGTTACTTTCTCTTGTTCTCTCTCTTTTTAAACTGCCTTCTCTCTCTCTCTCTCGTCCCATTTTAACTCACTTCCTTTATGCTACCCCCCCTCTCTCTCTCTCTTTCAGTACATTTTAACTATAGGCCTAGCTTCCTTTATGTTACACTCACACACACACTCTCTTTCGTCCCATTCTACATAGGCTAGTTTCCTTTATGTTACACACACACACACACACACACACTCTCTTTCATCCCATTCTACATAGCTTCCTTTATGTTACACACACACACACACACACACACTCTCTTTCGTCCCATTCTACATAGGCTAGTTTCCTTTATGTTACACACACACACACTCTTACTCTCCTTTTACTCCATCCCTTTTTAACCTTCACTTTTCTATTTTCTAGTCCTCCTTTTTTCATTATTATTATTAGGGTCACAGATTCCTCCAAATTATTCCAAGCAACTGAACACCATTATTTTTGTTCTTTTGGAGGAATCAGGACACTCCAATGTCATAAAAAGTTCATTCCTCCCTTAAGTTACACTGGAGTTCCTTGATTCCTCCAAAGTATGCTAGGAAACAGCAGGACCATAGATGAACGAAAATAAGATAATGGTGTTATGATACTTGGAATAGTTTGGAGGAATCATTTGATCCAGATAAATATACCCCCTCAAAATGTATTCCGCAGTTAGATAGACAAGTGTCATAATTGTATACAAAACAAGACAGTCATTGAGTCAACATCACAAGGTTTAACTTTAACTACATCACGTGTTTGTACTGTTCCCTCCCCTACCTCCTTCCTCCCAGCTAGGCTACTCGCTCTTCCACTCATTGTCTCTTATTCTTGTTATTGTTTTAGTCTATGTACACTTGTGATACGTAATTTCTGACCAGAGACGAACGGCAGGCACCACACACACATACCCTACATTCGAACTTTGCCTCTATATATGTACTGGGTGGGGAAATGAACAATACCACACACACACATACCCTACACACACACACACACACATATACACATACCCTACATTCGAACTCAGCCTCTATAGCTATGTGTAGGTACTGGGTGGGGAAATGAGTTATAGCATGCGATTCGAAGCTGATACAGACACTCGCATATTATTCGTCACCCCTAATTTATATCGTAAAGAATGACAGACACTTATTATGTATGATGGTCGCAGAATTATTAGTTGCCAAAGAAACTTGCTATTTATAATTCTTAAGGAGACGGTCATATCAGCAAAATTGAAGGTTAGCGAGTCCTTCAAGTATTGCTACGAAACACCACTTGTATTAAAAGGAGTTTGTTTCGTGGCACAATCAGGAGGAATCAGAAGCCACCAAGTTTCACACACGATCACAAGGAGGAGGGAAGGGAAGTGTAGGATGGGGGGAGGAGGGAAGGGAAGTGTAGGATGGAGGGAGGAGGGAAGGGAGGTGTAGGATGGAGGGAGGAGGGAAGGTAGGCGTAGGATGGGGGGAGGAGGGAAGGGAAGTGTAGGATGGGGGGAGGAGGGAAGGGAAGTGTAGGATGGAGGGGGGAGGGAAGGGAAGTGTAGGATGGGGGGAGGAGGGAAGGGAGGTGTAGGATGGAGGGAGGTACTTAATCAAATTTCTCCTGATTTCTCCAAAATATCCAAGAAATCAGACGCCCTCAATGGTACTAATAGAGGATCTGTTTTGTGGCACAGTTTGGGAGGAATAACAAAAAAATTCCAAGTCACCAACGAAAGCATCTATTTTTCTCTGTCAGGCAATCAAAATCTATGAGGGAGCAAATCGTCACACAAAACGAACACATCAATGACCCAAACAATTCCTGCATACCAACCAATCAGTTTTATTAGGGCATTCTTCTTGGCAAGTGAAAGAGGGGGAGGAAGGGATGGAGGGAGAATGAAGGGAGGGAGGGAAGTGGTGGAGTGGAGAAAGGGAGGGAGGAAGTGGAGAAATGGGACAAGGAGGGAGAATGAAGGAAGGGAGGGAAGTGGTGGAGTGGAGAAAGGGATGGAGGAAGTGGAGAAATGGGACAAGGAGGGAGAATGAAGGGACGGATGGAGGAAGGGAGGGAGGGAGAATGAATGAATGAAGGGAGGGAGGGAAGGAGGGAGAATGAAGGAAGGGAAGGATGGAGGAAGGGAGGGAGGGAGAATGAATGAATGAAGGGAGGGAGGGAAGTGGAGAAATGGGACAGAGAGGGAGGGTAGTGGAGAAATGGGACAAGGAGGGAGGTGGATGGAGGTGGACTGATGGAAGTAGGGTACAAAATAGAACGAGTGAGGGGCGTAGACAAGAAAGAGATAACGACTAATGCCTTGAAGAGAAGAGGTAACTGAACGAATTAATAACTATATAATGAGGGATAAGGCAAGATAATTAAAGGTGAGACAGCAAGCAAACAAGCACTCAGAAAGTAGAAGGAAAGCAAGATGAGGTGGGATAGCAAGCAAATAATAAATAGATGGGACAGCTGGCAAATCACACGGGAAGAAAATGGAAGGAAAAGGATAGAATAATACGGTAGCTGAGGAGGGGAGAGAAGAAATGAATGAATATACTCGGGTGTGAGTGAGAGAAAAAATTACACTACGACTAAACAGGATACCAAAACAAAACAAACAAAAAAGGCAAAAAATAATCTCGAGACAGAAACATCATCGCAGCGCCAGACAGCCAGCCAGACACCCATTCATATACAGTAGTACCAAGGAGGAGTTGAATCAGTGAAGGAAAGGTTAACATGTGATAGGCAAAGAAAGGACCCGCATGGTGGTACTATAGTGTGGGAAGGTTTACTGAATTTTACTTATAGCTAGTATTATTAGGCTTGTGGACTGTTTGTGACCCAGCAGACGAAATATGTGGTGGCGCCGGTATTTGACGAGGAGTTAGCCTAGCGTAGTTAGTGGTGAATGGATCTTGTCTGTAACGTATATATGCAAGGTTTGTGACACCGGTATTTGATGAAGATTTAGGCCCGTAGTTTTAACAAATTTGAGGGCTTTATGAACCCTCCAAATAATCCATGCCACAAAACGCTTCAGTGTTTCGAATAAGGAATCTGTTGCCTGGAGTAGTTTGAGGAATTCATAGAGCTCCAGTAAGGGCCCTCATTTTTTTTTTTAACTATAAACTATAACTATATACTTGTGTTAGCCTAGCGTAGGTAGTGGTGAATGAGTCTTGTCCATGTTGTCTGATTCTGTATGGACGGTGGTGGTGGTGGTGGATGAACGAAAATGAAAGTAACCTTCAACACTCCAAAGGTAGTTGACGGCATTGATTGTGTGTCTTGAGGATATTGAATAAGTTGGGTTTCCTTCCTCGTTTCTCCCACTTTGTATGGATGAACTAAAATATTGTAAACAAACTTCGAGACTAGAATTAAGATGGTAACCTAATAATTCCCTTTTGGTACATACATTGGAGCAGTGCCTTGATTCCTCCATAGTATGCCAGGAAACAGGCCTAAGTTAACACAAATAATGATGTTCTGTTGCTTGAAATAGTTATGGAAGATTTAGTTGCTCCAGATTTACTAACAAAACTTGACCTAGACTTCCCCCTTAATAATACACACACATCATCGAGTTATGGGGATAAAATAATATACATTCTCAATTGATACATTAGAATGCCTTTGATTCCTCCAAACTATGCCAAAGAACAGGACCAGATTAACAAAAAGAATGGTTGGCTGTTACTTGAAATACTTTGGAGGAATCAACAGTTTGTAAACACACACCCACACTTACTTTACCCACACACACACACACACACTTACTTGACCCACACACATACACACTTACTTGACCCACACATACACACTTACTTGACCCACACACACACACTTACTTGACCCCCCCCCCCCCACACACACTTACTTGACCCACACATACACACACACACACTTACTTTACCCCCCCCCACACACACACACACACACCACCTCCCTTCCTTCACCCTGTCATTTTATTTGTCCACAACAAACCACCAGCATAAATAAACTTCCACATTTCTTTACAATACACCAACCAAAGCTGACAAATTTAGGTGTGATTTAGCAGAATGATGGTTGATGGAAAGATGGCAAGAGGTTGCATTGTAAACCTCCCCAAGGACATGCAAGGTTGTGTGTGTGTGTGTGTGTGTGTGTGTCTGTGCATGTGTGTGCAAGTTAACTTTAAAAGGAGACCGCATGCATGAAACTTAATGGTGTTGTATTGTGTCCTGGGAGTCATCGTACTGTTACCACGCCACTGTATGTAAGAATTTCCGTAGTGCTGACGATAGCTTTGTCGTATCAATACCATGGTTATGCTGACGATAGCTGTAATATAATTTGGGGAGTCATCATATCCTTATCGTCTCTCTCTCTCTCTCTTTACACACACACACACACACATTAATAATATTTTGGTTTCTCTCTCTCTCTCTCTCTCTCTCTCTCTCTCTCTCTCTCTCTCTCTCTCTCTCTCTCTCTCTCTCTCTCTCCAGACACTGACACACACACATATTTGGTCTCTCTCTCTACAGACACACACACACATACTTGGTCTCTCTCTCTCTACAGACACACACACACATACTTGGTCTCTCTCTCTCTCTCTCTCTCTCTCTCTCTCTCTCTCTCTCTCTCTCGCCATCTATGTGCCTCGTTGTACTATCTTCTTACTATTTAGGGGGTAGGCCTAATGGAGTATATTTAGTGTACTGTATACTGCTACCTCCCCCCCCCCCCCCATCATCCCTTGGCATGTGTGTGTGTGTGTGTGTGTGTGTCACCGCTGGCCTTCAGAACAACTGTACCTCTACCCTCCCCCCACCCATCTGTGTTGGTAAATCTGGAGCAACTGAATCCTCCAAACTATTCCAATCAACAGAACACACCATTAATTTTTGTTCTTCTTGTCCTGTTTCCTGGCATACTTTGGAGGAATCAAGGCACTCCAATGTAACAAAAGTGAACTAACTAACCGGGCCCATAATTAAGATTAGCCCTCCATTCCTCCTAGTTAAGGGAAGATACACGAGTCCTTCAAATATTGCCACGAAACACTAGCTATAGGGAAGGAGTTTTTTCGTGGTATAGTCAGGAGTAATCAGAAGCCTCCAATTACCATACATGATCACAGGGGCCTTAAGGGGAGGATACAGTGTTGGTAAATCCGGAGCAAATAATTCCTCCAAACTATTCCAAGCAACAGGCCACCATTATTTTTGTTCCTCTGGCTGTTTCCTTTGGGATGAGGATGTGAGTGGGCGAAAAGTCATTATAATTATCAATTTCCGATAACTTGTGTTCATCTCAGCTGAACCTTGCCTATATTTTTTATTACATTTTGTTAAGGCTTTTTACACGTATTTTGGTTTTCGAGGTTATATATCTAGTAGGTTTTAAATACTTTACATTTAAGTAGGGTTTAAAGTTTTAATTCCATATCTATATTCAGTAAATGAATAATAATAAACTTACACACAGCCTTCCTTTTCGACTTTTTTTTTTTTACCATTCGATAATACCATTCGTAAACACTAAGGGTAAATAAAAGCCCCAATGAAATGTGTGCGAATTAACTGAATATGTGCGAATTGACTGAGTAATATGTGCGAATTAACTGCATAATGTGTGCGAAATTACAAGATTCCATATGTATTGAGAAATCCGATTTTTATAGTGTATATAATTTTATATATATATTTACCATTATTTAGGCCTGACACGTGGGCGAAATGAACGAATTCCATATATATTGGTCAAAAACGATTATTATAGCGTATTTTTACTGTTATTTAGGCCTAACCCATATATTTCCTTTTTGTACCAAGTTTCCTGCACATTTATATATACAGAAATATGACTTATGATGTACATTTTTTAACATAATTACTCATATCAGGTGTAAAATTATCTAGAAACACGGCACAAAAAAATCAAAATAACATGGTTAATTAATTTGGGTAGGTACATTTTCCAAACACAGTAAAAGATAATTCAAAACCAAAGAGAGAGAGAGAGAGAGAGAGAGAGAGAGAGAGAGAGAGAGAGAGAGAGAGAGAGAGAGAGAGAAAAAAAAATTATGAGATTCTTCCTTCACGTAAATTAGGCCTTATATATTAGAGAGAGAGAGAGAGAGAGAGAGAGATTAGGTACCAAATATTCCTCCTTCACACATTAATATTAAATTTAATTAACCAAACCTTACCTGCCACAGTCATACGATCCATATAATTAATAAGATTGACAAAGCACAGAACAGCAACCATGGCAATCTGTTTTCTCGTATATGGAGGAGGAGGCCTATCATTTTCCTCTTGTATTCTTCTTCCTCCTTCATTATTATCCCCTCCTTCTGCTACTACTACTACTCCTCCTGTAGGTACGATGGCTACGTTATTTCCCCCAGTGTCAGATAGTAGTTCCTGATGTGAGAGATTAGCCCTAACTTCTTCACTCTCACTTCCTTCCATGTTGTTCACGTCACGTAATTTTAAGGAATCTTGCTTTTGGATGTTCAAAGGAGGCATGTAAATTTATTATATATTTTATTTTCCTCGGTTTGTCTTATTTTTTCTTGATTTACGGTATATATAAAGGAGTAGATAATTTATTTTCCTCGTCTATTTGTCTTATTTTTTCTTGATTTACGGTATATATAAAGGAGTAGATAATTTATTTTCCTCGTCTATTTGTCTTATTTTTTCTTGATTTACGATATATATATAATGGAGTAGATAATTTATTTTCCTCGATTTGTCTTATTTTTTCTTGATTTACGATATATATAACGGAGTAGATAATTTATTTTCCTCTCTATAACTTCTTTTTCTTGGTATATAATTTATATATATATAAGGTACTAGATATTTTCCTCGATATTTCTATTTTCTTGAAATATATAAAAATAATTTATTAAGTTAGATATTATCCTCAATTTTCCTGGTTGTTATATTGTTGTTGTTGTTATTTGGATTTCCGTAACAATTCACAAATCGTCAGTAATGTCATATAATATAAAAAAAATAAAATAAAGATGCTGCTTGGCTTGGTGTAGTTAGATTGACTTAGACAATTAATTAAATACAATGCTTCACAACAAACACACAAACCCCT